>SKCR01028429.1:0-18920 GCA_019454045.1 Zanthoxylum bungeanum
GTGTGTGTCCGAACAGAATAACCGAATTTTGTTGGACATGATAAGGTTAATCATGAGTCACTCTGAGCTACCATTTCCTTCAACGGAAACGCATTAACAGTGCAAAACTTATTTTGAATAAGGTTCTATAAAAATCTGTTAGACAGACTTCATATTAGATATGAACAGGAAAGAAACCGTGTTTTCTCATTCCTGCAGATTTGGGTATGCTGGCATACGTTTGGATGATACCAAACAAGAACCCAAATCGGATAAGTGCCTAGTTATAGGTTATCCTAGGGATACCAAAGTATAGTACTTATACAACTCACAAAGAGAACAATTTAATTGTTGCTCACCATGCATTTTTCCTAAGATGAATACCTATATGCAGTGGTAAGTGGGAGGATAGTAAAACTCGATGAAAATCGGAGTAATACTATTCCGGGCACCGAGTCCTTAATGGAACATAAATAGTTCATCAAGGATGAAACTATACCAATAATCTTCGAATACACAAGAACCGCGTAAGTCGGAGAGAGTTAGAAAACAACCTGGGGTATAGGTTTCTGATCTCACCTCATAAAGATGTCAATCTTTTTAAGGAATACCAACTGACTACGTATGAGGAAGTGATACAAGGTATCGACTCCCTATTATGGCAAAGTGCCATGATATCAAAAATGGATTCCATGTATATCAACTAAGTTTGGATACTAGTTGATGTACCGCAAGGCATTGTGCCTATTGGTACTATATAAGTCTTCAAGGAAAACATACATGGAAGGCAACATACCAACGTACTAAGCTAGGCTTGTAGCGAAAAGGTATCGTTATCAACATTGTGTTGATTACAACGAAACCTTTTAACTGTTGCCACGGTAAATCCATTTGGATAATGCTTGCTGATGCTGAATGTTTCATTTATGAAATATGACAGCTTTACGGGAAAATCGCTTTCCTTAAACGGAAACCTTTTGGAGGATGTTTACAACATCCTGTCGTTTTTGTCGTACCCAAAACTAGCAAACAAGGTTTGCAGGTTATTCGATCCATGTTTGGATTGAAGCAAGCATTAGGTTCTTTGAATTATCGTTTTGATGTAATCATAATAGTTTATGATTTAATTCAAAACGAAAATGATTCTTGTGTATATAAGGAGGTTAGTGGGAGCGCACTGACAGTAAATGTCCTATAAATAATGATAATATGTCATTTCTTGGAAATGATATTCCCATAAAACAATTGGTGAAAGCTTGGCTTTCATGAAAATTCTCCGTAGAATTCTTGGGAGAAACAACCTTTATTCTAGGAATAAAGATCTACTGGGATAGATTTAAAGTTGTTGAAACTCTCCGAGAACTCGTACATTGAAAAATGTACGAGACCTGGTGTCTCATACGCTTTGAGCATATGCAGTCACAATCAGGCCAATCCAAGTGATAGTCACTGGATTGATGTTAAGAACATCCATTAGTATCTTAGAGAACTAAGGATGATGTCTTAAACTATGGAGAAGGAGAACTTGAAGTGACTGGGATCACTGCTGCAAGTTTCCAAACCGATTAAAACGACTATAAGTCGTAACAACGGTACTATACAGTTTGAATAACAGTACAGTGAGCTGGAAATCTTCCAAGCAAGATACTGTTACCGAATAAACAACAAATGCGGGTTATTGCTGCAACTGAGGCAGCAATAGAAGCCATTTGGGTTGATAATAAATCTAATTAGATTAGATATAGTTCTGTTAGCAGCTGAGCTAGGCATCAGCACAGGCTAAAGAATTAATGGTCTCATCAACGATCCAGACATATACTTCAATATTCATCTGATTCGTTCGGATTATACATCGTGGCGATGTGATGATCGAATAAACCGCATAAGATGATAATCATGCAAATCCGCTGACGAAAGCCTTTCCTCAGCAGAAATTTGAGCGAACCGTATATAGTTCGGGTGTAAGACACTCGAGTGACTGGCTATAGGCCAAGTGGGAGATTGTTGGACAATTATGACCCATAGCGTCACTATTTGTACAGATCATGGTGATGTTGTACAAATTAAATATGTGACAAAGGAGATTGTTCTCTTATCATTTGTAATTAGATTACCAAGATGTATAAATGATAGGAGGTCCATATGATTAGTTCCTGGATTGAGATGATATGAGACAGTATCAATCCACGAAGGATTAATCATTAAATATCCATAGTCAGAGTACTATCGAGATTTGACATCGATAATGCTTAAAAGACTAGTATTACACTTGTGCGCGTTGTGAGGGCATAACGACATAGTTCTCATAAATTTGGGTATAAGATACTCATGCAAGTGTAATATGAGGTTGTGTTTACCGACGGTATGGGAAACAGCTTCGCTCTGGATAGACCCCTCGGAATTCCATTGGTAGTATGACTATGTGTCTATGGAAGTCCGAAATCAGGGTAGGTGTATTTGGTCTTAACCTGAGACTTGCACCGCTAATACTTGCGACAATCAATATACTTTGGTTTTGGTCGTCCAGGGATTTAATAGGTTCTGTGTACGCCTCTGCTGGGTATATTGAGAATCGTAGTGTGTTGGGTGTGATGTCAAGACGAAAATATCACTCCAGTCATAGTGGAGATGATGGTCACGTAGGATATGTAACTGGTTCTCTTATGTACTGCAGTCATCGGGATAAAATGACTAGGTCATGTTTATCCGATATAGAGACTAGTTACCAGAGATCCGATATGTGCTTCGTACGGGGCAGACACAATTCCAGCCCCAAGCCTAGCATGTGACATCCGATACTGGATCGTAATACGCAATACTACGTATACTACGCTTGATATAGATCACATATTCATGTAATGATGTTTCTGGAGAATTGGGTAGGCATGGCGCTTTGCTAGAAGCCAACCTTGTCTTGTAAATCGGTAAAAACGTAGTACTAGGCACTTACGTGTTCGGATAGTCCGACGACCGGATTTACTGCCAACATATCCGAGGATCTCATGGTTCGCTTCCCGAAGATTCACCGATGACGTATGACTCGCACTTTATTAATCTGGGATTAATTAGACGAGAGAGAAAATTAATCTGGGATTAATTACGGAGATATTTTATCTGGGATAAAATATTAATATAAAGAGAGATAACGATTAATTTGGAATTAATCGATAAAATAATATATTCGATATATTATACGAAATTGGATTTCGACGCGGAATTAAAATTAAATTTTAATTCGGGCAAACGAGTTAATTTAAAATTAATTCGTTAGCGACGTGAATAATGATTTTGCTAGGCATAATTATTTAATTACGTCGCAACGGAAAATTCGTTAATTTGGAATTAGCGAACCCGAGCCCGGGAGTTTTTGCAAGTGCACTCGCATTTCGAATTCAAGTGCGGCCCGCAAGTCACATCAAGCGTCAAATCACTAGTCAATCAATTGATGTGACAACTTGTCACTTTTGATGTGATTGATAGAAGTTGTTGGAGTTGTTGGATGGCTTAATTGCCATTTGAATTTTTGAAAGCCAAAAATTTGGTAAATGAATTTGGAAATTCATAAAGTGTATTAGATACACATTTCCAACAACTAACAACTAATACACTCTCTCTAATTTCTTCTTATCTCTCACGGCCACAAGGCCATTTTTTCTTCCTCCATTTTCTGTCACAGCCGAGAATGAAGGAGAAGCTATGTGAAGTTTTGTTGCAAAATTTCACTAGTGCTAGCACACATTAGAGTCATCCTAAGGTGATAGGGAAACCCACTTATGAGCAAGGAATCACCAAATGAAGCTTGGAGCTTGGAGCACACTTGGAATTTGATGATTGCCGAAAATTTGAGGAGCCAAAAACTGCACTTTGCCGAGAGCTTCCAAAGAGGGCATAAAAGTTTTGTTCGTCGACGCATCGCCTCAACCGATCGATGTAAGTATTCCGCAACTTCTTCGTTGTATTCGCACTTAATGTCATCGCTTTAATCGATCCTCGGGACCGTAGAAACTCCAACAGTAGTATCACAGTCATCAGACATAAAAGTTAACAAAACCAAACACTTTAAGTTTCAAATGTGATCCCAACTGACAGTAGCTTATCAATGATCTCATTCACCAGTACCATATGTTGATTCACCAAGTATCCTTTTGACATTTTCAAGGTGAAACGTTGCCTTAACAAATGGATTTGTTGGACAACACTCAATTTCTCATACATATCTGATAGAGTACTCATAAGTCTGGCTGTTGTTGTCTCATTTATGACATGTGCATTCACATTCTTAGCAGGTGTGAGTCGGACCACCGCTAAAGCCTTTTTGTCAAGCTTCTCCCAATTTGTTCGACTCATGCCTACTGGAACCACATCTTCCAATGGCACTTCTAGTCCTTTTGTATATAAATAATCTGTAATTTGCATTCTCCAATGTTGAAAATCAGTTCCATCAGATTTGTCAACATCTTTGGCACTCTCTCCACCCATTACTCCCACTTAATATAGATCTCCACTAACCTGCTCATAATACCAGTTGTTGAGATTTTAACACCTCAAAATTTATCGAGTGACAACAACAGGAAAAAATAACCAAATATAACAATGCGACATATAATTTATAGTAGTTCACCCGATCAATTAGACCTAATAGCTACATCCACCGTGGCTATTAAATTTCACTATAGTTGAATAACAAGAGGAAAAATCCTCAATTACAAGAGCACACAAGTGTTTAACTCACATTCACTTTTAAGGATTACAAAAATAAAAAATAAAAGAAATACACAAGAAAAATTCTACAGAATTTTTCTCTCATTTTTATTTGCTCTCTTTCTTTTAATCACTCTCACACACTTTTCTTGCATACACACAATCTCACCATAATTCTCTCAAATCACTCTAGATATTTTCTTTATCTCTAATGAAAGAAATTCACAAATTTTTGGGATGCCTTAAATTCTCAACAATGGAGCTATTTATAGGTAAGATTTTACACTACTCCAACCAATTACATTTAATGCCAACCAATTACATTTAGTGTCAATATTTAATGCCAAACAATTGCATTAATTACTTATCAAAAAGATTTGTTGAAATCTTTTTCCATGTGAGGAAAGAATTGACTTCACAAAAACTTTATCAACATACTTAACCAAAGTTTTGAATTTATTATCAAAAAAATTTAAATATTTTTAACCTTGAAAAAATATTTTTAATATGATTTTAAGTATTCTCAAACAAACTCTTAATGTTTATGTGCCACCATTTGATGAGTGTATGAAAGCTCGTTGTAAAGCTTTTAGATCCATCTTGTATTATGGTTTGTTCTCAAACTATATATATTGTTTATTGCTGATTTGGTAGAAGCTCTCATGCACTCGATAAAGCTTTTAGATCCCTCTTTTAGATTCATTAGTTTTAAATCTTGATTATGTTGATTGATTGATCATTACTAGTGTATTATTCTTTCTTGGGGTAAATTTGGATCAGATTGGTACTTTTATATAAGTTGGGAATTTAACAAAAAAATGAAGACAAGATTACATATTTATTCAATGCAGAATCGACAAAAGAAGCCTAGCAACAAATAAAGATATACTTTAGGTAATTCCATGGCTGAACTAATTATGATGGGTAGTAGTAGATTTTATATCTTCATTTCAACTTCAAGCCTTGGGAGCAAGACCGGCCTTGAGAGCTTTAATGGTTGCAGCATCAGTCTTGAATGACTTAGCCAAAATGGTGTTATCAATGCCAGTGTTGAACAAAGTATTGGGAAGGGATACAATTCCTGCATTGGCACTGCTGAATGCTGAAACTGCGAAAGCCGGATTCTTTTCATCTGGGTTGTATTGGAAGTGAACAAGTCCCTTTGGGAATACAAACAAGTCACCAGCCTGCAGTGTTTGAGAGTAAAGCTTGTTGGTTGTGTCAATGAAACCAACTTGGATGCTACCAGCAACGAGGAAGAGAAGCTCAGCAGAGCGAGGATGAATGTGAGGCGGGTTCGTAGAGCCAGAGGGGAATTGGAGGGCAGCATAAGAAACACTTTGGCCATTGAGAGCTGGGAATTCGATCATGCTTGCTTTCAAGACCTTGAAAGTTTCAGGTGGCCCTGCACCAACCAATGCACGTATGCCTGTGAATGTAAAGAAGTTTCCATCAACTTGGGTTAGATTTGATGGGACAATAAAGTCGGAGATGATATCCGGGTCTCTGGCCAATGCCATTTGGACAATGGCAAGTGATGAAGATACCAGAAGGAAGAAGAGGTTTTGTCTTTGAGAGGCCATAGCAAGGTACCAGGAGATATAAATTTTAGATTGCTGATTTTTGGATTTTGAAGGAGGGGGCAGTATTTATATAGTTATGGGATGTGTAGGAAATGTTGGTATATTCTAATCCTGCAGTCCTATTTTGACAGATGGTTTTTTTTTTTGGTTATCATTTATCCGGCAAAGAGCTAATTAAAGAGAATCAGTTGAGGATGTTACTTTGTCCCTTAATTTTGTTTTGGGTATTTATCACATACCTCCCCTGAGGTTTGAAAATCTCGCACTTAGATAGAGTTATATGAATAAAGATCTCTCTTGCTTTAGAGATGACAATCGGTAGGAACATGTTGGGATTTGCTAGTCCCGGTCTCGTCTCGGTTTTAATTTCATAATGAAAAATCTTTCCGATTCTAGAACAGAGCAATTCTTGGTCCCGAATTTCGATTAGAATTTAAGATTTTTAGTAAAAAAGACGAAAAATCATCTCAAATTCTAACTCAATTTTTATTTAGAATAAAAATCATCTAAAATTCCAAATCTCAATTTAAATATTCAGTCATCCCTACTTGACTTAGCCTCAAAATTAATTGAGTATCAATTTATATAGGAAAAATGGAAAAAAAAAATACCGATATATACTTCATCACATAAAAATAACAGGACAACTAGAGAAACAAAGTTTTAATCCAACAAATAACCGGACCAACAAACTCGCTTTTTAGCTTTTGGTTTTTTAGTTGTCCACACAATGCCTTATTTGCATTGTGTAAAATTACATGACAGCTGGATTTAGAAAAGCAAAAGATTCATATGTATTTAAAATCAAAATGAGGATATTTCATCAAAGTAATTAGTCTATAATTAGTTTTTTTTTTAATATTCCTAGTCTATCCTTTTCGGTTCAAAATAAGGAGATCGGGATCGTGTCATCTCACGATACCAATAACAGTCATTTCTGATGAGGTGAGTCATTTTTTAACGAAGCTGCTGAAGCCACAATCAAATCAAATCAAACTAAATAAATCTTTTTCCCACCAAAATCGATTACATTGAAATTTTGATAACATTGTATTCTATCCTAAATCAGACTCATAAGGTCACGGGACCTAAAAAGAATATAATTCTCTATACATTTAACAAATGACATATTGTCACTATAAAGAATCTTACATAAAAGCCACCGTCCATAGGTTTTCACCTTTATCGGATTCTAATACTCAGCAGTAAGGAGCAAATACCCATTTGACTTCTTAACATACTTTAAATTACAGATCCAATGCTCATGTAATATTCAGATATTCTTTGCTTTTAAGATTTTCTTAATTCTCTTTTAAATTTGGTGTTAGCACCGGTCCTCATTATAAGTGGGTTAGGCGCCCCTAAATTTTTTATTATAGTCTCAAGAGTCTCAAATTTTTTTTTTTTTTATAACTATAATAGAGAAATGATGAATCGTAAATATAATGTTTGACATGTTATCAAAAATAAATATATCATGAAATTTTGTTTGCCGAGATTGCAAAGCGTATCAAAAGTGTAGAAAATGTTCGTATATTTTATATCAGATATATATTTAATATTTGACAATGTTTTAATCATATATCCAAATTTAACACACATTTGATACAATTTATAAAATTTATGAACCGTAAACGAAATTTCATGATTTTTGTATTTTTGATAACATGTCAATCTTTGAGTATATAGTTGGTAATTTCCCATTATAATATTATGTTATAAACAATGGCCTCAAAATATCAAAATTACCATGAGTCCCGATGATTTAAGGGTTGGCTCTGATTGGGAGGGTTTGTTAGAATCTCGAGGAAAAAAAGATAGAGTTTGCACTATACAAATGGTCCGAAGTCCTTGCAAAGGATGAGAGGTCGGACCGAGGGTAGAACCAAAATATCAGAGCAACAATTGAGCATATGTGAAGATCGACCCGACCTTATCGTTTAGCTGTTGGGGTTTTAGTGCAAGCGTAGCGGAATAACGCGGTTCGGGTGAAATCGTAACTTTAAAAACTTTTAAAATTACCAAATAAATTATTCAATATCCAATATGAATAATTCATTCATATTTCACCTAAACATATTTATTCGATATCAAATAACATAAATAGGTTAGAAACATCGCGAAACTTTTACGAAAACGTTTTTCCGTAGAATGGCATAAAACATGTTTTTGTTCGAACCGACCAACCAATACACATGGGGGCTGCCCAGGTCAGCCCCAATAGTAATTGGGTAGTTCATGGACTGCCCAAACAGTGGCCAATTCACTGTTTGGATAGCGGACACGCGGTAAGCCCGAAACTCACCCGGTAACCCAATTCACTGCTTTTATGCATTATATAAAAACAATTTGTGCAAAATGAGCGAAAAATCTGAAATTTCTGATTTGCACCAGTGACTTCATAATTTACGTATCTTTCAGTATTTTGGCCATAACTTTTTCATACGATGTCCAAATGAGGTGATTCAAGTTTGGTTGGAAATAAGACTCAATTATCTACAATTTTATGGCTTATGTCGAAACCTTAATCGGACTCAATAATGGTCAAAAGCAAACTTGAACCTGCAAGTAATGCATTGACACGCCAATGGAGGTTAGAGAGCGACATTGATACGGACGACTCCCAAATCGAATAAGTATTGATGATATCTATAAAAGGAGAATGTCTATGCTTACTTGAGATAAGTTTTTGGGGAGGAAAATAAGTCTCTTTAGAGGCCAAAACACTCTATAAACACAGCAACCATTCAAGAACAACCAAGAACAATAAGATCAAATAAGGATTAAGAAGAGAAGATTGAAGAATTTGAAGATTGACAACCTTCATGATTTATTTTCTTTATCCCTTCTTTATTAATTCTTTGTTATTTATTATGTTGAATACCATGATGAATTTGTTTATCTTCTTCATCATGAACTAGATCTTATTATAGGATTGTAACGGAACCCAATATGAACTTTTATTAATAGAATCGTTTTATCATTAATTTATAATATTCTATGTGGATTATTTATCATTCTTTATGTTTAATTCTTTTTATTGCTTGATCACCAATAGGAAAGATGTGGTAAACTTCTAGGAACAGGGAAAAAGGAATTTGAGTTTAGCCTTGGGAATCGATAACGCATGATCTAATTTTGTTAAATAGATTTTTATGCATGATAAGAATATACCTGCAGGGCTTGCTTGTATAGCCATAGTTAGAACTTGAACTTAATGAGTTTGACTTAGATTAATTATCATTTGAATATAGGTAATTGAACTAAGTTGGGTGTTTCTATTTGACCATTGGAAGAGACTGTAGATAACTTCGTGTTATAGGTTAATAATTCATTATAGTTGATCAGTTATAATTATATAAGATTAATTTAAGGGAATATTGTGGAGATAATTGTGATCCTAAATTCTTCTTTTCTCGTGCTTATTGTTTTCTTTCCTTTTACTTGCTTTCATTGGTTAATATGTCTATATTCATAAACACTAGTTTAAATAAGGTTAGGGTTGATAAAACTTTAGTATTAGACAGTAATAACAATTCCTCGTGGGTTGGATATTTTTATACTAATTGTGCGATACGTGCGCTTGCGTGCTATACAAAATCACGAATAAATTTTTTACGCCGTTGCGGGAAATTATTTATTTTTATCAGTATTAGAGTAATCAATCTTAATTTTATTTGGAGCTTTTTTTATTTTTTTTATTCATTACGTTTAGATATTTATTTTTGTTTTTCAGATGTTCCAAATAATAGAGGATCAATGGGCGATGGGAGAACTCACTAACTAAATTCTCAGAACTTCCCTATTTAGGGCGATTATCCAACTTAAAGAAACATAAAGTAATTAATTGGCTATCTGATTCATTGTTTAGAAGATTTGTGTCATCAATGAGCTGATATTCCGGGCATATTCCTTGTGTGACATGTGATTGCTTTCGTGGGAGTCTAGCCTGGTATGAATTTCCCACTGGCGAGCCCTGAATTCAGACTCTGATGGAGGTCTTGACTTCAGATTCTGGTGGTGGGTTTTGTTACCAGACTCTGATGATAAGAGACCCTGAAATTTGGTCTTAATGGGAGGTCACTTAGCGTCTCACCACGTGTCAATTTCTTGAGTGCTTGATTTTCTCCCAAACAGAATTCAAGCCCTTTATGGGTCAAGCTGTGTTATAATCTTAAGTGAAAAATGTAAATTTGTATTAAGTTTTTCATAATATTCTGTCACATGTATTTTAATAATATTATATTATTAGAAATTATTTTTTCATGAGTGGACTAAAATATTTTTTTATTAATTTAAAAAATATTTATACAAAAAATTATAAAATTTGGATATGGGCGGCTCTGGCGCCGCCATGGCTTAACCCTATCCAGATACAATTTATTGAAATTCTAAAATTATATGTGAAACCAAAAGGAATAAGATTACCTCCGAAAAATTGATGAGTGTCAATTCGCATCAATCAAGTCCTCTTTCGTGCACATGGCTTCAACCAAGACAACCAAATCTAAGATTCTTGATTTGTGTGGTTCATTAAGGATTCAATCAGTAAAAAATTAAATAAATAAAATAAAATAAAAAATTATAATATGACATAAAAAGGTATAATAACTTGATTTCTTGATTACAAGGTCAAAGGGGCAAAATTTTAAACAAATATTAATTTTTTATCCATTTAATTATGAGTTCAAACTTAAAAATAGTCAGGTAAGATTACATGCATTAAGATCTTTCTAGACCCTATTTATAGCGAGAGTTTTCTACATTTGATACGATTTTTTTATATTAATGTCAAAAACTAAAATAAGGACTTGATTGATATGAATTGGAAATGTCAAGTTTTTGCCAAACAAAAGGGACTAGAGTCAATTAATGCAAGTATAGAACTTGTTTTTCCCCTCTTTTTTTCTGAAGAGATGCTTCGAAACATCTACTGAATGAGAAAATATACAATATAATAGAGGTAATATGTCATTCATGCAATAATCCAATAATCAATTGACACGCGTGCTAAAATATATATTAAAAAATAACTAAAAAGATGGATATTAAATCATACATGTCATTTCCTAATTTGTTGGTGATACCACGTCACCCATATTTCTGTTACACCAAAGAATTACTCCTACCAAAGATTCACAGTGAAACATCTATTCCAAAAAGCTTATATATATAGTGCAGTTGTTATTCTATCAATTGTCATCAAAGAATGTGAATAAAAGGCAAAGCCTCTTCATATTTGATATTTCAGGAAAAAAAATAAATAATAGAAATGGGATTTGCAAAATTGGGATTCTTCTTCTTAGTCCTCTTGTTTCAGTTTCATCTACTTTCTTCACATAAAATAATTTCCCAGGAAAATTCTCTTGTTACAGGTACTTTTCCTTTTGCTTAAGCTATATTAACTTATTGTTTCTATATAAGCCCATGATGATAGGAACCGTTGGCAATTGAATTTTCTTAGCATCTGAAAACCAATAATATAGAGAGAAAAAAACGGTAGAAAAAATCTTGTTTAGTTTTCAAATATGCATGTAAAAGTTTATTTAAAATAGGAAATATAATAATTTGTTTGATTCTTATTACTTTCCAACTTAGTGTAGTAACTACTCCAAACTCAAATTTTAAAAATTGCAAATAATTAAAAAAAATAAATCAAGAAATTATTCCATCCACCACGATTAATTACTTGGCATCTGCGTAAATCAAACATTCCTTACTTGTGGAAGCAGCATGGAAGCTTTATGTTAAATATAAATGTAGGCTCCAGGTGGGCTGGCATGCATGTGCTCTGGACCCATTTATGGGGGAGAAAATGAGCCAACTATGGTGGTAGTATAAAATAAAACATTAGGTAAAGTCGGTTACATGAATTTTTTTTACGAATTTAGGAAAAAAGTGAGTGTAACATTGATGAGGGAGAAGATGAAAAAAATACGATTAAGATGGTTTGGATATGTCTAATATAGACCTTTAAATGTCTCGAGAAGAAATGAGAACAAATAATTATGTTGTTTAATGGACATAAATCATAAAAAGATTTCAGATTAAAAAAAAACAATACAAATATGTATTTTAAAATTTACAGATTATATATCATACATAATATAGCACATATGTGATCTTATAATGGTTCCACACTATTTATGTAGACTTTGATAAGCAGCAAAAAACACACCTAAGATTTCATAAAAAATCAGCAGTGAGTAGGCGTGATGGCGGGAGCGGAGGAGGTCATGGAGGTGGCGGAGGTCATGGAGGTTCCGGCGGTCACCCCGGTGGTGAAGGATCACGCGGCAACGGGGAGCAATCACCACATACGCAAGGTGGTGGTGGAGCTGTTATTCCTCTTTATGGAGCAGGCGCCGCCGGTGGCGGTGGCAATCATCGCAATGACAACAACCACCATGGATCTAATAATGCAAATCGTGTTCACAGTGGCCTGAATTATTTGCTTTGCTATATTTTCATGTCACTTGTTTTTGTTTATTTTGTGTAGTTTTTCTTGTTAGCAGTTATTTTGTAGTTAGTTTTCTGTTCTGTTACAAAGTTTGTTAGAGAAAACGTGATGTGCACATGATATAATGAGTATAGTATAAATAGAACAAGGATTTTAGTTTATATGTATGAGAACAAAAATGATACACTCACACACACTTTTACTTAAAATTTTACAAATTCTCTCACTGTAGCTACAGTAATATATAGTATATCATTGTAGCTACAGTGAGAGAGTTTGTAAAATTTTAAGTAAAAGTATGTGTGAGTGTATCATTACTCGTATGAGAAATATAATAGAAAGTCTAGATTCCTCCAATTCTCTTTCCCTGTTGTTTTTCTTTTTCAGTTTCTCAGGAAACAAACAACTTTTACAGTTCTCAATTGAACTTTTCATGGTATCAGCAGAGCTTGTGAAGCTTTAATCGTAGCTTCTTCTAACATAAATGTATCATCTTTGTTGTCCTCAACTATGTTTACATTCACGTCACCTGTGAAATTGGATCGTTCCTACTGGATGATCTGGAAATCACAAGTTCTTTCTTCAGTACGTGGCAATGGAGTTGAAGATCTTCTCAATGGAACGAAACCTTGTCCAAGACAGTTTCTTCAATCAAAATCAACAGATCACACTGCAGATGCAATACTGAATCCTGAGTATGAGATCTGTAAGATCCAGCTGCTACCAGCTGCATGGGATATGCATGAGACTTGCAAACCACCATTTGAAGACTAATGAAGAAAAAGTCATGAAACTTTAGGTGGTAATTGTCATAAATCCAGGGAGTTGAAAATTTTAAAGAAACAGCCAACAAAGCTTTCGGTGGAACATTGTTCAAGTGTTGAATTTGTGTGCAAGCTTTGTACTATAAATACAGGCTTTGTAGTAAGCCTCAGATCATCCCTAAGTTGTAAAATAGAGAGAGTACAGTGAAGTTTTTCTTAAGTTTAAACACTTGTACTTATATTCTTGTAAGTAATAGAAGGTTTCAGTTTTTCCTCAAATACACTCTAGAGTTATCAGAGAATCACAACAAGTGGTATCAGTAGCTTTGGTTATACTTTGGGGTTGTAAAACCGAAGAATGGAACTTGGTTCGGAAAATTCGGGTTTCGAAAAATTTATCAAAAATTAATTTTGAGCATACCATCAGCTAGTTCACGTCGATACGAGCACGTTGGTATTTTCCGGCGATCGAACGGAGGCTCAGCGACGCCGCATGCAACGACGAATGAAGACCAGATGCACGCACGCGCCACACGCGCATCCAGAGGTTGAAGACGACCACATCAGTGCCACGTCATCGCCATGTCAACGCACAGTCAGCGCAGAATCAGCGCCACGTCAGCACACAGGCAACAGACACGTCATCTGCCACGTCAGCGCCATGTCAGCACCATGTGTCAACCATGTCAGCACCACGTGTCAACCATGTCAGCAAGCTGGTCCCACCTTTTTTGCCACGTCATCAGCCACGTGTCAGCAAGCCTGGTAAATTTCACTGAGTCCCCTGAAGTCTCTGAAATTTATATTTTAGCCCCAGAAAGTTATAAAATTTACAAATCAGTCCCTGAGTCGGATTTGGACCAATGAAGTGTCTAATCCACCATTTTCGATCATTCCGGACACAACAGTGACCTCCGATTTGTGAAATTCAGTCCGAATTTTACCATATTTTCATTTTAAACTTTAAAACTTAAAATGGAAATGGAAATGGAAGATTCCTCTTCTGGTGTAATGATCAAGCTGACAGCAACTAATTACTCCCTCAGGAGGCCTCAGATGATAGATTATTTACACTGTAAAGATTTTTTTTGATGTTATCGAGGTAAAGGGAATGACACTAGAATCTATAAAAGAGTATGATTGTAATAAACTCAATAATAGAACACTGGGTTAGATTAGGCAGTGGATCAGTCACAATGTCTTCCACCACATAGCATATGATACAAATGCTTATGAAATATGGATAAAATTGGAAGACATGTTCCAGGCCAAGACAGCTCGGAATAAAGACTTAATAATGAGGCGTTTGGTGAAACTGAAGCTACAGAGTGGAACTTCCGTTGCAGAACACACCGATGAGTTCCAAAGCCTGGTGAACTAGTTGTCTGCAGTAGACATGCAAGTGGGAGATGAAGTTCAAGACATCTTACTACTCGGTTCTCTTCCTGATAGCTGGGAAATATTGGTTGTTACTCTTAGCAACTCAGCTCCAGGAGGCAAATTTACCATGCATATGGTAAAAGACGCCATGTCTAATGAAGAAGTCATAAGAAATGACCTGGGCTCAGATCAAACAGAAGCCCTTGTCTCGGATATTGAGGAAGACAACAGGAGAAAAATCAAGGGAGAAGGAAAGGTAGAAGCAAAAGCAGAGGCAAATCCACGGACGGGAGAAAACCCACATACAAGTACTTCCACTGTGGTATAGAAGACCACTTAAAGAAGAATTGCCGGAAACTGCAACGAGAGTAGGGACAAGGCAATAACCAGCCGGAGAAAAATGATACGGAGACTGTTGGACAATTGTGACCCATAGCATCACTATTTGTAAAAGACATTGTGGTTTTGTACAAATTAACTATGTGACAAAGGAAATTACCATTTTATCTTTTTGTAATTAGATTACTTATATATATAAATGATAAAAGTCCTTATGATTAGTTCTAGATTATAAGATATGAGACAATATCAATCCACTAAAGGTTTAATCATTAAATATCCCTAGTCGTAGTATTATCGAGACTGGACATCGATAATGCGGAATGGACTAGTATTACACTTGTGCGCGTTATGGAAGCGTAACGACATAGTTCTCATATATTTGGGTATTGGATACTCATGCAAGTGTAATAGGAGGTTCTGTTTACCGATGGTACGGAAACAGCTTCGCTCTGGATAGACCCCTCAGAATCCCATTGGTAGTATGACTATGTGTCTATGGGAATCCGAATCAGGGTAGGTGTATTTGGTCTTAACATGAGACTTGCATCGCTAATACTTGCGACAATCAGTACGCTTTGGTTTTGGTCGTCCGGGGCTTTAACATGTTATGTGTACGCCTCTTCTGGGTTTATTGAGAATCATAGTGTATTTGGTGTGATGTCAAGATGGAAGTATCACTTCAGTCATATGGAGATGATGATCACGCAGGGATACATAACTAGTACTCTAATATGTTGCAACTATCGGGATAATATGACAAGGTCATGATTATCCGATTAAAGAGACTAGTTGCTAGTGATCCGATATATGCTTCGTACGGGGCAGACACAATTCCATCCCCAGACCTAGCATGTGACATCAGATACTGGATCGTAATACGCAATACTTAGTATACTACACATGACAAAGATTATATATTCCTTAAGAATATTGCTGGAGAATTGGGAAGGCACGGTGCTTTGCTTGAAGCCAACCATGTCTTGTAAATCGGTAAGAACGTGGTACCGGGTACGCACGAATTCGGATAGTCCGATGATCAGATTTACTGCCAACATATCCAGGGATCTCATGGGTCGCTTCCCAAAGATTCACCGATGACATTTGACTCGAACAGAATTAATTTAGAATTAATTATGAGAGAGAGAAAATTAATCTAGGATTAATTATGACAAGAATTTATCTCGGATAAAATTCGATTAGAATAGAGAGAACGATTAATTTGGAATTAATCGATTAAATAATATATTTGATATATTAAATGAAATTAGATTTCATAGCGGAATTAAAATTAGATTTTAATTCGGGCAAACGAATTAATTTAGAATTAATTCGTAAGCGACTTTAATTATGTCGCAACGGAAAATTCGTTAATTCGGAATTAGCGAACCCGAGCCCGAAATGTGTTTAGCGGGCCTACTCAGATTTTGAATTTAAAGTGGGGCCCACATCAAGTCACATCACTAGTCAATCTTATCACCTTTTGGTTGATGGAAGTTGTTAGTTGGTGTTGGCTTGTAAAACACACAAGCTTATTTTAATTGATGTGTGATGAACCTTTACTAACTTTTGGAGATTTGGTATATGGTATATTGATTTTAAAAATCAAAAACTAGTAACACAACACTCTCTCCCTCTCATTCTTGCCAAGACCGAAACTCTCCCCTCTCTCTTGTTCTCCATTGCCGTGAGCTAATAGCTCTTGGTTGATGATTTTTGCTTCAAAAATCTTGCTTGCTAGCACATCAAATGAGTCAACAAAGGTGATAGAGAAACTATCCCCTTGAGTTTGGAATTCAAAGATCAAAGCTTGGAGCTCATCATTTATACAAAGGAGGGCTTGTAGCACTTCTCAAGGAGGCGAAATTTTTGTTATCTACACATCCACCTTTGCCGATCATTGTGAGTATTTTCCTGCAATCTCACTTTGTTTATTCACACATGTTTATGCTTAATAGATCCTTGGCATGTTCTAGGAGAACCCAACAATGGTATCAGAGCCAATTTTAAGCATGAAATAATTAGGGTTCATAGACTTTATTTTGGGGATTTTGTGATTTGATCATGATATCTTCAAATTGAATGTTTGGTTATGCTTTGATTATGATAAATTAGAGTTATGCATGATTAATTTTGAGAAAAATTGATTAGATTAATTTTTGCCAAATTAGATGCCATGGCCGAATGTATAACCCTAGTGAAGCTCATGGTGATTTTTGAATTTTAGACCATTGGATATGTTTAAATGCATGAATATATTGATTTGTGATTGATGATTGGTAAATCTATCATTATTTCCCACTCATTTAACCTAATATTTTGTACAGTTTCTTGAGTTTTGTGAACGTTTTCATGTATTTTGCAGATAAATAAAGTTTGGAAAGCATTGGAGGCAATTTGGGGTAAAAACGGACAAAAATGCGTCAACAAGGATATTTTGGTCTTTAGCGCGTCGCGACACCAATCCTTCAGCGTCGCGACGTCTAAAATACGTCGAACAGTGCTAACGTGCACCGAGTCCACAAATCAGAATCTGAGAAAAGTTTGACTTTGCTAAAATGCATCGTGCCACGTGTCACCATCACAGCCGATCTGCTAACATGCGCCGTGCCACGTGTCAGCATCCTACGGTGCCTACAGTCATCATCGCCACGTGTGCCATATGTCATTCTACGTGTCTCCATGTCATCAGCCACGTCAGCAAGTCAACAGGTCAACATTGCCACGTGTCGTGCCACATCATCATCAGCCAATCAGGAAGTGACACGTGTCGCAATTCTACGGTGCCGACAGTCTATTTCCCACGTGTGGCCACATCGTCGCCACATCACTGCCACGTCATCGCCACGTCAGCATCAATAATTGAGTATCTAATCCTTATCTGACATGTGGCGGATAAGAATCTCAGCGACCAATCAGAAGCCGCCACGTGTCACAATAATTGAAGCCCAACCACCGCGCCACGTGTCACTTTATCAGCTTATCCAGAATCTTCAAACCAGCGAACCAGAGCGTGCCACGTCGACAAAAGCTGGCGTAGCGACGCTGAGGACCCTGGCGTCGCGACGCTGGAAGCCTACCGAGGCCTATAAATTGAGCTCGAGATTTCAGAATTCAATGCACCACTCTCTATCTTATATTCTATCTAAAGAGAGAGTTTCTCTCTCTACTTTCTTTTAATTTTTAGTTTTTTAGTTTTTTAGTTTTGTAATTAATTTTAATTACGTTTTGTTAATATAGTAATTTAATATTTACTTTTTACTTTTTATAGTTTTTATTATTTACCATGAGGAGGTAACTCCCCAAGCTAGGGTGAAAGGTAATTCTTTAACTGTTACTATTTAGATTAATCTCCCTTAAAAATAATATTGACGGTGGATTTTGGTCTCAGGGCAATATGGGAATATCACTCCCGAGGTAATCCTCCTTCAATAGTGAATTTGTTTGGTTATGGGGGAAACCAAAAGCAAACTTAGCGGAAGGTAGATAATGCGTCAATCGACAAAGAGATTTAACGTGGTTCGGCGGATGTTTGTCCGACCTACGTCCACGGGCACAAACAGGACTATGTTTTTATTGCTGAAATTCGTAACTCTTCTCTCTTTTTTACAAGTTTGATTCCGATGATCCTTTACACATACTCTACCCTTCTATTTATAATAGTGAAGGAATCCGATTCCTCTTAGTATGAGGTATCCTAGTTGAAACAATCTC
>SKCR01028430.1:0-19087 GCA_019454045.1 Zanthoxylum bungeanum
ACTAAACGAGTTTTCCGTCGCTACGTAAGTAAATCCAAATTAATTAAATAATAGTGCCTAGAAAAATCATTACGAAAGTCGCTTACGAATTAATTCCAAATTAATTCGTTCGCCAGAATTAAAATCCAATTTTAATTCCGCATTGAAATCCAATTTCAATTAATTCGTTCGCTTGAATTAAAATCTAATTTTAATTACGTATTGAAATCCAATTTCAATTAATATAACCAAATTATTATTTTAGCCCAATTAAATAAATTAAATAGTAAAATCCAATTTAACTATTAAATTTACTTTGTCGATTAATTCAAAATTAATCGTGTTCTCTCTTCTTTAAGAATTTAATCCCAGATAAATTCTTACCGTAATTAATCCCAGATTAATTTTCTCTCTCATAATTAATCCCAGATTAATTCTGTTCGAGTCAAATGTCATCGGTGAATCTTTAGAAAACGACCCAAGAGATCCCTGTATATGTTGGCAGTAAATACGGTCATCGGACCATCCGAACACGTGCGTACCTCGTACCACGTTCTTACCAATTTACAAGACATTGTTGGCTTCTAGCAAAGCACCGTGCCTACCCAATTCTCCAGAAATATTCAATGAGGAATATAAAATCTTATGGGACACAGAAACTGGGCGACGCATGCTGTTCTAGGCTCAGGGCCTAGTTGGGAGTACGGAGTAGCCCACGGGGGACTAAACCGGAGAATAATGGAGTCGCCACCCGGTGTGAACCGGGACAAAGATTTAAGGCCGCACTCACCCCTCGCAAGGGAAGACCTTAAACCGTTAGGTTCGGAATGGTCCCTTACTTATGTCACTTGTAATGAAATGATTTGTGCAATAATCTAACCAAGCCTAAGCAACATATTTCCAATGACAATTTCACTTTTAAGTTCGCATGCATAAAATAAACCATTATAACGACAATATCATACAATAATCTCATGACAAACCTCAATTATATAAAGCGGGAAAAAAGAACAAAACTAAACATAATGCAAATTCCAAACGCAAAACAAAACGATTAATCATGCTTGAAAATAAACAACCAAATAGGCTAAATCATGCCTAAGAACCAAGTAACATACTAATGACCTAATTATGCTTGAATACCATCTCATGAACATATCAAACAGATAACGCAGGGATACAAATAATATGATTGATTACATGATATAAGAGAAATCACCTAAGAAACAATTATACATGACATGTGATGAAAATGACTCAATTCAGTGTATTCGTGTTCGTGTAGCGTTCGTAAACGCGTTCGAACGGTAAACAGAAGGTTCGCGTTCGTATAGCGTTTGATAACATGTTCGAACGGTACCAGACAGAAAACATGCGTTCGTGCGGCGTTCTGAAACGCGTTCGAACGGGGTTACAGCAGTGACCTCCAAAATGCAGTAAACAACATGACACATACATGAACGGATGAATAGATGGCATCTAATAAATAATAACGGGCTAAAAGCGCGGCAAAGCATCGTGGTAAATGATTTTAACCTCTCAAAATAGAGGACCTTTAATCGCACTTACTAAGCCCATGCGCAATCAACACATTACGTATATAAAAAGTAAAGACAATGATGTCGAACTTCGTATACCCGATTGAACACATCTTACATTCAACCGAGTATACATCGATCGGCGCGGCAAAGCATCGTGATAAAGGGTTTTAACCCCTCAAAATATGGGACATTTAATCCAACTTACTAAGCCCATGCGCTCGATCACATCATCCATATAAAAATAAAGACAATAATATCGGACTTCATATACCCGATTGAACACATCTTACATTCAACCGAATATACATCAACCGGCGCGGCAAAGCATCGTGGTAAAGGATTTTAACCCCTCAAAATAGGGGACCTTTAATCCAACTTACTAAACCCATGCGCTCGATCACATCATGCATATAAAAATAAAGACAATAATATCGAACTTCGTATACCCGATTGAACACATCTTACATTCAACCGAGTATACATCGATCGGCGCGGCAAAGCATCGTGATAAAAGGTTTTAACCCTTCAAAATATGGGACCTTTAATCCAACTTACTAAGCCCATGCGCTCGATCACATCATTACATAAACAAATAACATGCGGAAGTCAAGTAACGAATGACAAACAAATCAAAACAACATAAAACAAAATACGCGCCGTTTACTCAAGTGGTACGTGGAGTTGTATCCCGATTACAGATCATACTACTGTCCATTCGGAATCGGCTATGAAATTTATGTCCGGGTTTCCATCCTATATACCACGAGAGGCGACAAATTTTTCATTTTATTCAAGGGCCACAACAGACATCTTTTTACAATATATGCATATTTATCTACTCAAGGGCCACAACATGCATTTTAATATAGTAATCATGCGAACAAAACTCAATAAATAATAAAGATAAAACTGAAAACAAGTGTGAAAAATACCCTCAGGTCTAACCTTTTTTGCCGACTTTCAGACTTACGTTTCACGGAGATCGGAAGGGTTAAAGCTCCTCAACTTCTCGGTTTACTGGTTTAGCGTCTTAACTCACTGTTTTGCTATTTTGTTTGTTGTTTGACCTCCATTTTACTGTTGTTTTCTCTGTATTCTCTGCTTACTATTTCAGGTCTTTAAAGCTACTCTTTTTGCATTTTTTAGGGGTCTAAGGGCTGTATTTTTCGGTTGTTTAAGGAGGCTTAGGGTGCAGTTTTTTATGTTATTGTTTTAAAGATTTTAGGGATTGTCCAGGCGTGTTTTAGGGGGGTGCAGGGGCTGATGTTTTCGATGGAAAGGGGCTGTTGTATGCGTGAATGGGGCTGCTGTTTCTGGTTGTGTATTTTCGGTGAAGTGAGGGTGGAGATGAAGAGAATTGTTTGTGTTGCTTCTTGTTGCTGTATGCGTAAGAGTGCTAGGGTTTCTTGGGCATGTATGGGCGTGAATTGTGAGAGATTCAGGAGCGGGTTGGCTTTGGTTTTGGGTTGTTTATATAGACAATGGCTGGGGCTTCCCCTTGTCTCACAAGGAATAGATTGGATTTGGAATCAAACAAGGAAATGATTTGATTGATTGGGGGGACAAATTTTGGTGAATTAGGAAAGTTGAATATTTGATTTATCTTGTTTAGGCATGATATTGGTTAAGTAAGGTATATAATATTTGTGATTTATCTTAATTAGGTATGATTTAATTTAATGTTTTCTTTAATTTAGTATATAATATTTTGGATTAGGAAGTTACAATATTTTAATTTGGTATAATTATTTTTATGTCTTATTTAATTTGGTAAATGACTTAATTAATATTTTATTTAGTTAATATTTAATTTAATTAATATTTAATTTAATTTGGGTGTATTTTAGAGGCCATGGGCGTGTGGGCCTAGGTGGGTGTGGGCGTGGGCTTTGTCTTGGTAAGCTAGGTGTTGTGTTGGTTTGGTGAGTGGGTTTGGGCCAAGAGTGCTTTAAACGGAGGTCCAACAAATGAGCCTGACGCTAAACAAGTGAATAAAAATCTAATGAAACACCAATTCCCTTCTGACGACCGTTTCCCGCAATATCCTTAACTAAAATGGTAGTGCCTCCAACTGAGACTCATCATCGGGTTTCACATGAAAAAATGCAATGCCTACAAATCTGAATCATACATAATATACTAAGTATTGCGTATTACTATCCAGTATCAGATTTCACATGCTAGGCCTAGGGCTAGAATTGTGTATGCCCCGTACGAAGCATATATCGGATCACTGGCAACTAGTCTCTGAAATCGGATAATCATGACCTAGTCATATTATCCCGATAGCTGCAGCATTTAAGATTACCAGTTTTGTATCATGCGTGATCATCATCTCCATATGACTGAAGTGATACTTCCATCTTGACATCACACCCAATGCACTACGATTCTCAGTAAACCCAGAAGAGGCGTACACAGAACCTGTTAAAGCTCCGGATGAACAAAACCAAAGCATACTGATTGTCGCAAGTATTAGCGATGCAAGTCTCAGGTTAGGACCATATACACCTGTAGGGGTTGGTGCTCAGAGCGCCAATTCCCGGTTGTATTTTGTTAAATACTTCTGTAAAACATTATTATTAGTAATAATATATGCAGTTTCTATAATATAATCTATTCTTTTATATGGTAAAGACGTAATGACCTTAGAATGATTAGTCATGGTACAGTTGCAAAAGCGTCGCAACGGACATTGAGTCGTATCATGACGTTGTCATTCTCAGACAGTTCCTGGTCAAGGTTTACACTACTTGGTCAGTATAGTAAACCCATTGAGACTGGTACATGTCGTATACTGGAATATATGATTCCAATGGTTTCTCAATGAACCATAAGTCTTGGAGACTAGTATAGACGTGTAGGTGTTTATAGCGGATAAACACTGAACGACTCACCGAAGATTCTTAATGGATGGTACACCAGCGTCAATAAGAATCTTCTTGGGTTGAGTAGCACTTGTGATTCTTAGACTTGAGATGCCATTGTGGGCACATGAGACATCTTCTACACTTAGATGGCAGTCACGTCACCGATCTATTTAGATCAGACCTCCGCCTGTTCGTTGGGTATAGATAGATCCTCAGGGTGTCCTATGTGTATCAAGATAGGATCCGTCAGTTCTGTGTACCAGAGCATAGGTAGTCCATATGATTAGCAATCAGATAAAACCATGGGCCCGTGGTAAGTTTAGAAGCTAGTTCTAAACATTCTTTTTGAGATTGCTAATAGAATAGTCAACTGGATAGTCCCGATAGAGATTTGACGTTTACATCTATATCTCTGGGATTTATCCGGATACCTGTGACGGAGGAATTATACATTTGCCATGACCTCGACCTGTATGGTTTAGCGAGAATTATCCGTGATCGTCATAATCTACGGGTGGATAGATTATGGACACGAAATTTGATTTCGTGACGGAAATACCTGAACCTAGAGAGTCTCCATAATGAAACATACTCGTAGAGCACTAGAGCAACATTAAATAAATAATATTGATTATTTATAAAGTCGTTTAAAGGTTAAACGCAAGATACGTGCAAAAAGGACCCGATAGTCATTTATGTAATTATTGTGTATTTACATTTAATACTTGATTAATTTAAATACACATTAATTAATAGTCAAAATGAGTTATTTGACTTTTATCCTAAATGAATATATGTTTTTAATATTTAATGTAAATATTATACATATATTTAATATATTTGTATTTGATTAATTAATTAATTGTTTAATTGTTAAATGATTAAGTTAATTAAAATATAAATATTTTATGTTAGGATATTTAATTTGTAATGATTATAGTTGCTTTATTAAAGTAAATAAATATCTATAAAGTTAGTTTAAGATATTTAACTTACTTTAACCAAATTAATTTGAAATGAAAATTGAAATGAAATTTGTTATTTATGTCTTGTAAATTTCGGCCAAGGCATTAATTTAGCAAGTATAAATTGTTTCATTTGCTTTTCATTTCATAATTAACCTAATACACTTTTAAAAGAGAAAGACACCATTGTTGAAGCAAAAAGAAAGCTTGAGAAAGAAAGTTAAACATCAAAAAGCTTGGATTTTAGTAAGTTTCTTGAACTTGCTATTAGTAAGGAATTTATTCCTTTTGTTCTAGGCTTTAATATGTGATATCCTAGGATGTTCCTTTCTTTATTTCTTGTGTTTTGATGATGGTTGTTTTGATGAAAGTGTTAAGCATGTGTAATGAAAGAAGTGTATGACTATTGTAGTTATATGTAATCTTTTAAGGTTTATGAAACCATGTTGCTATTCTAGAGTTGTTGACCCACTCTTAAATGACCTAGATTTGATCTTGAGTTGTTTCATTGTGTTGAGACTTGAATTGGATGAAAGATTGATGATTGAAACATTTGATTTAATGTAATTAGCCTAATTTGTCCATTTTGTGGAAATTGAAAAATTAGGGTTTCAAACTAATTCCAAATTTGGGGGTTTTCATATATGTTGAGCATTTGGGTGTGTATATGATGCATGCAAAGTTTCATGTTGATTGGATTTCATTTGGATGAGTTTTGAAGCATGAAATGACCAAATGGTCAACTTGGGCACCATTTGGTGCTCTCGGCAATTTGAAGGAAATTTGGGGATTTTGTGGCTTTTGGTGTTTTGATGTTTTGAACATGCTAAGTTCATCTTAGAAATGATTTAGAATCATTCAAAATTGATTGGATCAATTTCGGACTAAAATGGACAAAATACCATATAAGGGTAATTTGGTAATTTCACTTGAATTTGATTCATTTGAAATTTTATTTCATTATTTGATTATTGGGTAATTAAATAAATGTGTTTATTTATTTAATCCAAGAAAAAGTTTTGAAATCTGAAAATCGGATTTTCACCGCTTCCCCTGCGTTACCGGATTCACCCCTATCAGACCCCAACAAAATGGTATCAGAGCGAGTCTGATTCTAGGCCACTTAAAATGCTTAGCCTACATTGAATCAATGTTTAATCATGTTTTCTTGACTTTATGCATGCTTATTAGGAACTAATTTGATTAGATTTAGGGTGTATGACACTTAGCGGAAAATCCTTAATAATAAGGTTTAATGTAATTATGTATTTGATGCATGTTATATGGTCCGTCTTGTCAATACGGTTTATGAATACTTCTTTGTGACTACATCCGAGACCGTGCCTCTGCTGTGAGGGTGTAGCCGATAAAGATTTATTTATACCGGATGTATATCTGATACTAGATAAATTCAAGTAAAAGCGGAATTCTGAACGTGCCCTAGCTGTCAGGATTACGTAAGTAACTTGAGTTTATCATTGACGAGTATTACCTTGGTACGTCTCCTTGTGGGCCTGCCTCCGCAGCGACAACGAGAAACGGCCAGGACCGTGAGTTTAGGAGTCACTGTTGAGTGATTGACAATTGAGTTGTCTACCTGATAAATATACGTAGGCGAGACCGTGCCTCTGCTGTGAGCTGAAATATATTCACGGGATCCACCTTTCACTATTTATATTTAATTTAATTATTGAATATTTGTATTCTGTGTTGGGATTACAGTAATGCATGATTTAGTGGGAGGGGCATATTAGATTAAAAATCCATGATCTAGTTTATGCTTTTGATATTATATGAAACTGCTTTATTTCTGCTAACCGTTTTTCGTGATCTATATGATAGATTTGCGATGGCGGGTCAATCCACAAACCAGTTTGCGCGTATGCTAGATGTGAACAAACTAAAAGGCGCTGAGAACTTTACGGACTGGGAAATGGATTTGAGGATTGTCCTCGACTCCGAGAAGTTGGGATATGTGCTTGAGGGCCCTTTGCCCCTTGCAGTGGGTGATGATGCTTCGGAAGAGGAACGCCAAGTTTTTGAAACTTGGAAGGATGATGACTTAATAGTTAAGTCATACATTCTCAGTTCGCTCTCTCCGAAACTCAAACAGCAATACTATGGTATGATTGATTCCTACAGTATGATGACACGATTACGACAATCGTTCGAGAACCAAGAACAAGTGATTGTTCATAAAGTCGCCATGGAATTGTTCCATGCGCGCCTGGATGAGGGGCAAAGTGTTAGCCCGCATGTTCTTCAAATGATCGATTTGATCGATCAGTTGAGGCACATAATCTCATCCTGAATGACATTCTCGGGAGGAGTGTCATTCTGGGTTCTCTGCCAGCTTCATTCCGACAGTTTGTGATGTACTTCAACATGCACGGGACCGTCTGCACCTACCATGAGCTGCATAGGATGTTGCTCACGGCAGAAGAGGACCTTAGGAAGGGATTACCAACTCGCCCTCCTAGATCTACTTCTCTTTCAGCTTCTTCCCAAGGAATGTCCAAGGAAAAAACAAGAAAGGGAAGAAGAAAAGAGGACAGTTGGGTCCTCAACAGCAGCCGAAGATAGCAAAGCCCAAGAGGGCTTCTGAAGACAAATGCCACCACTGCGGCAAGGTCGGGCACTGGAAGAGAAACTGTCCAGATTACATTGCTCAGATCAGGAGAGACAGAGCATCTACATCAGGTACTTTTATTTTTCCAGTTATTGATTTATCTTTGGCTTGTGAAGCCGTTACATCCAGCTGGATTTTAGATTCTGCTTGTCCCATTCACATTTGCAATTCGTTGCAGGTGCTGAAGGAAAGTAGGAGGCTGAAGCCTGGAGAGATGCAGTTGCGATTCGGGAGTGGAGACTCACTGGATGCAGTTGCAGTGGGAGTATGCGAGATCTCATTGCCGAATAAGACACTTTTGTTACATGACTGTCATTTTGTACCGGGATGTGTCGCTAATATTATATCACTTTTTGTACTTGATACAGAAGGATTTTGTATGAATATTAAGAATAGTTCTTTGTATTTATATGATAGAAATAATATTCAGATCCTTTGTTGTCCAAACCAGCATGGTCATTACACATTGCAAACTTCAAAAGATATATTAAATACTGGAGTTAATAAACGTAGTTTACCTGTAATTAATAATACTGAACTTTGGCATATGAGACTTGGTCACATTGGCGTTAAACGCCTTACCCAATTGGTTAGGAATGGTTTGATATCAGATCTTACCATTGAGTCCTATCCAACTTGTGAATCCTGTATTCAGGGTAAGATGACCAAAGCCCCATTTTCTGGTGTTGGACACCGCGCCACAAACTTACTGGAACTCGTACATTCTGATGTATGTGGTCCACTAAGTCAAACTGCTCACAGTGGTTATTCGTACTTCGTTACCTTTACCGATGATTTGTCACGGTACGGTTATGTGTATTTGATGCGACATAATCGGAAACCTTTGAAAAGTTCAAAGAGTTCCGAAATGAAGTAGAAAAACAAACTGGTAAATATATTAAATGCCTTCGATCAGATCGAGGCGGCGAATATATGAGTGGTGAGTTCATGGATTATATGAAGGAGAATGGGATTCTCGCTCAATATACTCCTCCAGGTACACCACAGCACAACGGTGTATCTGAAAGGAGAAATCGGACTTTATTGGATATGGTCCGATCGATGTTGAGTTTCACAGATTTGCCCTATTACTTATGGGGTTACTGTCTCTTAACAGCCGCACATCTTTTGAATAAGATTCCTTCAAAGGCTGTTCCTACGACACCGTATGAGATATGGTTCGGTAGGAGACCGAATCTTAATTATATTAAGGTTTGGGGTTGTCCTGCCTATGTCAGGGTAACTCAGCAAAGTAAGCTTTCGCCTCGAGGGCAAAAGTTTAGGTTTGTTGGATATCCATCGAACACGAGGGGATATCTGTTCTATGATACCGAGCATCGAAATGTCTTCGTAGCTCGCTTCGCAAAATTTCTAGAAGTAGAATTTTTGTCAGAAGGTAGTGATCATAGAAGGGTTGAACTTGATGAAGTCCAACCTGAAAACAACGAACCAACGGAGGAACCTGAAGTTCAAGTAGATGAAGGACCTTCAACACACACACTCCGTAGGTCGGAAAGGGTATCTACCTCCTGAACGCTTGTATTTGATACAAGAAAAGAGTCTGGATGTTCTCTTAGTTGAAGAGACCGATCCTTTCACCTATAGAGAATCGATGTTGGACATCGACTCCGTGAAATGGCAAAGTGCCATGAAATCCGAGATAGATTCAATGCATGAAAATCAAGTTTGGGACTTGATTCCGCTTCCCGAAGGAATTGTTCCTATCGGTTGTAATGGGTTTACAAAAGGAAGCGCGGGCCTGACGGTAAGGTTGAAACTTACAAGGCCCGACTGGTAGCAAAAGGTTACACGCAGCGACCTGGCGTCGACTACGATGAAACTTTTTCGCCGGTAGCAATGCTTAAGTCTATCCGGATTTTGCTTTCTATAGCTGCGTATCATGACTACGAGATTTGGCAAATGGATGTCAAAACGGCTTTTCTAATGGGTTTCTTGATGAAGAAATCTATATGGAACAGCCGGAAGGTTTCACATCCAGCCAACCTCGGGTATGGTTTGTAAGCTTAAGAAGTCCATTTATGGACTTAAACAAGCTTCACGAAGTTGGAATCTTCGATTCGACGAGATATCAGATCGTCTGGTTTCCTTAAGAATTCGGAAGAATCCTGTGTGTATCAGAAGGCCAGTGGGAGCATGGTCGTATTTTTAGTCCTGTATGTTGATGACATCCTAATCATTGGGAATCATTTAGGAATTTACAAAGCGTTAAAGCATATCTCTGTAAGAATTTCTCCATGAAGGACCTGGGAGAAGCTTCCTATGTTTTAGGGATAAAACTCTATCGAGATAGACAAAGGAGGCTGATTGGTTATCCCAATCAACGTACGTAGATAAGATCTTGGAACGGTATAGCTTTGGTAACTGTAAGACAGCAAACATACCGTTCAGACATGGGATCATCTTTCCAAGAAGATGTGTCCACAAACAGAAGATGAGAAGGTTAGAATGTCTAACCAACCTTATGCTTCGTGTTTGGGTAGCATAATGTATGCCATGTTGTGTACGAGGCCTGATATCAGTTTCGCTTTAGCGTAACTAGTCGATATCAGTCCAATCCAGGTAATGACCATTGGATGGCTATTAAACATATCCTAAAGTATCTTAAAGGTACTAAGGATAAGTTGATAATATATGGAGGAAACGAACTGCAGGTTAACGGGTATACAGACTCCGATTTCCAATCGGATCCCGATGATAGAAGTCTACATCTGGATTTGTCTTTACCCTTAACGGAGTTGCAGTATGTTGGAAGAGTTCCAAACAGGGATCTACAGCTGATTCCACCACTGAGGCGGAATATATTGCAGCTTCTGAAGCCGCAAAAGAGGCTGTGTGGATAAAGAACTTTATCACAGAATTGGGAGTTGTCCCAAGTATCGAGAATGCGATTCCGTTATACTGTGATAATACTGGAGCCATTACGCAAGCAAAGGAACCGAGGGCGCATCAGAAGTCGAAGCATGTGGAACGCAAGTACCACATCATTCGAGAGATCGTGTCGCGAGGGGATATTGTCGTGTGCAAGGTACCGAGTGAAGACAACGTAGCAGACCCGCTGACGAAGGCCATACCTCCGAAGTTATTTGATAAACACGTGGAGTCGATGGGTATTAGATACAATCGATATTGGCACTAGAGCAAGTGGGAGATTTTGTAGGGGTGGTGCTCAGAGCGCCAATTCCCGGTTGTATTTTGTTAAATACTTCTGTAAAACATTATTATTAGTAATAATATATGCAGTTTCTATAATATAATCTATTCTTTATATGGTAAAGACGTAATGACCTTAGAATGATTAGTCATGGTACAGTTGCAAAAGCGTCGCAACGGACATTGAGTCGTATCATGACGTTGTCATTCTCAGACAGTTCCTGGTCAAGGTTTACACTACTTGGTCAGTATAGTAAACCCGTTGAGACTGGTACATGTCGTATACTGGATATATGATTCCAATGGTTTCTCAATGAACCATAAGTCTTGGAGACTAGTATAGACGTGTAGGTGTTTATAGCGGATAAACACTGAACGACTCACCGAAGATTCTTAATGGATGGTACACCAGCGTCAATAAGAATCTTCTTGGGTTGAGTAGCACTTGTGATTCTTAGACTTGAGATGCCATTGTGGGCACATGAGACATCTTCTACACTTAGATGGCAGTCACGTCACCGATCTATTTAGATCAGACCTCCGCCTGTTCGTTGGGTATAGATAGATCCTCAGGGTGTCCTATGTGTATCAAGATAGGATCCGTCAGTTCTGTGTACCAGAGCAGGTAGTCCATATGATTAGCAATCAGATAAAACCATGGGCCCGTGGTAAGTTTAGAAGCTAGTTCTAAACATTCTTTTTGAGATTGCTAATAGAATAGTCGACTGGATAGTCCCGATAGAGATTTGACGTTTACATCTATATCTCTGGGATTTATCCGGATACCTGTGACGGAGGAATTATACATTTGCCATGACCTCGACCTGTATGGTTTAGCGAGAATTATCCGTGATCGTCATAATCTACGGGTGGATAGATTATGGACACGAAATTTGATTTCGTGACGGAAATACCTGAACCTAGAGAGTCTCCATAATGAAACATACTCGTAGAGCACTAGAGCAACATTAAATAAATAATATTGATTATTTATAAAGTCGTTTAAAGGTAAACGCAAGATACGTGCAAAAAGGACCCGATAGTCATTTACGTAATTATTGTGTATTTACATTTAATACTTGATTAATTTAAATACACATTAATTAATAGTCAAAATGAGTTATTTGAATTTTATCCTAAATGAATATGTGTTTTAATATTTAATGTAAATATTATACATATATTTAATATATTTGTTAATTAATTAATTGTTTAATTGTTAAATGATTAAGTTAATTAAAAATAAATATTTTATGTTGGATATTTAATTTGTAATGATTATAGTTGCTTTATTAAAGAAAATAATATCTATAAAGTTAGTTTAAGATATTTAACTTACTTTAACCAAATTAATTTGAAATGAAAATTGAAATGAAATTTGTTATTTATGTCTTGTAAATTTCGGCCAAGGCATTAATTTAGCAAGTATAAATTGTTTCATTTGCTTTTCATTTCATTTTAACCTAATACACTTTTAAAAGAGAAAGACACCATTGTTGAAGCAAAAAGAAAGCTTGAGAAAGAAAGTTAAACATCAAAAGCTTGGATTTTAGTAAGTTTCTTGAACTTGCTATTAGTAAGGAATTTATTCCTTTTGTTCTAGGCTTTAATATGTGATATTCCTAGGATGTTCCTTTCTTTATTTCTTGTGTTTTGATGATGGTTGTTTTGATGAAAGTGTTAAGCATGTGTAATGAAAGAAGTGTATGACTATTGTAGTTATATGTAATCTTTTAAGGTTTATGAAACCATGTTGCTATTCTAGAGTTGTTGACCCACTCTTAAATGACCTAGATTTGATCTTGAGTTGTTTCATTGTGTTGATACTTGAATTGGATGAAAGATTGATGATTGAAACATTTGATTTAATGTAATTAGCCTAATTTCCATTTGTGGAAATTGAAAAATTAGGGTTTCAAACTAATTCCAAATTTGGGGGTTTTCATATATGTTGAGCATTTGGGTGTGTATATGATGCATGCAAAGTTTCATGTTGATTGGATTTCATTTGGATGAGTTTTGAAGCATGAAATGACCAAATGGTCAACTTGGGCACCATTTGGTGCTCTCGGCAATTTGAAGGAAATTTGGGGATTTTGTGGCTTTTGGTGTTTTGATGTTTTGAACATGCTAAGTTCATCTTAGAAATGATTTAGAATCATTCAAAATTGATTGGATCAATTTCGGACTAAAATGGACAAATACCATATAAGGGTAATTTGGTAATTTCACTTGAATTTGATTCATTTGAAATTTTATTTCATTATTTGATTATTGGGTAATTAAATAAATGTGTTTATTTATTTAATCCAAGAAAAAGTTTTGAAATCTGAAAATCGGATTTTCACCGCTTCCGCTGCGTTACCGGATTCACCCCTATCAGACCCCAACAACACCTACCCTGATTCGGATTCCCATAGACACATAGTCATACTACCAATGGGATTCTGATGGGTCTATCCAGAGCAAAGCTGTTCCTGGTCCAACGGCTAATAGAACCTCCTATCACACTAGCATAAGTATCCAATACTTAAATATATGAGAACTATGTCGTTAAGCTTCCATAACGCGCACAAGTGTAATACTAGCCTATTCCACATTATCGATTTCCAATCTCGATAATACTACGACTAGAGATATTTAATGATTAAACCTTTCGTGGATTAACATTGTCTCATATCTTATTAATATGGTACTAATCATATGGACTTTTATCATTTATATATCCAAGTAATCCAATTACAAAATGATAAAAGAGCAATTTCCTTTGTCACATAGTTAATTTGTACAAAAATACCATGTCTTTTACAAATAGTGATGCTATGGGTCATAATTGTCCAACACTTAGAATTCTCTCAAGTGTTGAGAAAAGATAAGAAAGAAGAAAAGAAAACCAAATGAATAACTTCTGTGATATTTTTATCTCTAAAGAGTTTAGAGATTTGTTTGTGAGTGTAGCCCACTCTATTTTCTATTAGTAACGAGACATAGCATGGAAGGCTATTTGGAGTCGAACAAAATCTCATCATCTTCTCCTTCTAATACACCTCACGGCAATGATCAATTTTCTGCTCACTGCTACTCATAAAGGTTGTGTAACGAGGCTCGATTCGATTTGTTTTTTATCCAGAAATTTTGGGGACATTTAGGGGTATTTTAGGACTGTGTTGGGGCTATTTTTAACTGAAAAATCATACCTGAAACACAGAGGCTGTTCAGTTAAATAAGGGTTAATTTAGGCAGTGAGCTGAGAGCAATTTCAGGTCCAAAACAATCCAGTTTTGTGCCACTTTTCGGGACATGTTCGGGGGCTGTTTTGAGGCTGAAATTTTATCAAAAACGGAAGAAAAATTTCAGTGGGAGAGCTGGTCAGATTCGGCTTAAGAAGAGAATGGCAGAAAATTTTTCTAGTCCGATCCCGGGTGTCTAACGTGTTTGCTGCACTAGGAAAGTGGTATATGTTTCCACTAGTTTGAGGAAAGTATATTGAATATGTGTATTTTGTAGAATCTGAGTGAAAACGGAATGAATTGGATCGATCCATTAGATTATTAAAGTTTCCACTAAAAGTGGTTTCGCGTGTATTGATATTTTTCTAATCTATTAGCGACATTAGTCCAGCTTCGTTTGCCAACTTGATGCCAAAGTATATAGCTTATGCTTCTGCATATTCAACATCCCCACTGAACATTGTGTTTTCAATGCCTACACCCATTATCTCACCATCCATATTACGGACTATGGCTCCAAGGCCAGCTTTCTTATGAGCTATATTTGTGGCTGCATCAATATTCTGCTTGAAAAATATTTTTGGAGGTCTCCAAGCTAATTAGGTTGATTATCTCATGCTTTCAGAACTCCTAGCCCCTTGGTAATCTACTATTTTATATGCAATGTGCATAGCCTCTACCTTCGTCTGTATTTCACATTGATTAGAGGTATGCTGGCTGAACTGAAACTTATTTCTTGCATGCCAGATAGCTCATATGATTGTTGTCATTAGTTCAAATTCACATTTTGTAGTTGTAGCCATGGATTTTCAAATGAAGTCTCATATTGCTTCTATTTGAGTAAGTTGAACTAGGCCAGCAAAGCTTGTACACTTCCATATTTTTCCAGCTTGCTTGCAGCCCATTAGAGCATGATAAAAATATTCTACTCCATCTTGGCATCTTATGCATATCGGAGTGTCAATTACATTCTTCTTGTGCAACCTTTTTTGTGTTGGCAGAATGTTAGACAGGCCTCTCCAAATGAAGACTTTAATCTTACCTGGAATATTCAAAGACCAAAAGTATTTCCATTCTTTCTCAAAATCATAGGAATAACTAGGCTTATTGTATAAATTAGCTTGAACTGCAACTTTATAGCCAAATCTAACTGAGTACTGACCTATTTTATCAAAATGCCAAACGTTTGTCTTCATTCTGAGTCTGAGGCAGTTTAATACTCAATATCTTATCAGCATCAATTCCCATAAAATTTTGTCTTAGTATCTCCTCATTCCAGCTGTTATCATCATTAATCAGAAGCTTCACTTTAGCATCAATAAGTAAGGTAATATGGGAGATTGGCTTGGAAGTAACAAGTCTTGGCAGCCAATTACTCTTATAGATGAACACTTTGTCTCTTCCACCAATTGTCTAAGTCCTCGACATAGCACTTCACTTCCCCACAATATTCTTTTATAGACAAAGAATGGGTATTGCCCATATTTACTTCTAGAAATTTAGCGTTCTTGAAATATCTGGCCTTCCGAACTTTTGCCACCAGTGAGATTTGTGCCTGTAGTATTCTCCAACCTTGTTTAGCTAATAAGGCTTGGCTAAATCCTCCAAGTTCCCCGAAGCCCATGCCCCTAGCTTTTTTAGGTTGACACGACTTTCTCCATCCAACCCAATGATTTTTTTCCCCATATTCTTTGGAGCCCCACCAATAACTCATCAATAATTAATGCATGAAAATTGATTAATTTTCGGTCTCGGTCCAGATCTGGAAATCCAAAAATTTGGTGATGAAAAATTTATCATTTGGATGTGTATTGGGAGTTATGATTATTTTGGGAAATTATTTATAAGTAAAAATAAGCGAAAACAGTAAAAAACGGTATTGTCGGGTGAAATTCGGGCTAACTGGGTAAAGACTATCTAAACAGTGAATTCATCACTGTTTGGGCAGCCCATAGACTGACCGAATATAATCGGAGCTGACGTGGGCAGTCCCATGTGGTTTCGGTTGGTCCATTCAGCCGAAAACACATTTTATGCCATTTTGCAAAAAATCATTTTCGTAAAAGTTTTTCGGTGTTTTTATAATTAATTATGTCTGTTGACGGCTGATTTTGGTCTCAGGGCAATACGGGAATATTACTCCCGAGACAATCTTCCCTCAATAGTGAATTTGTTTGGTTATGGGGACCAAAAGCAAACTTAGCAAAGACAGATAAATATGCCAATCGACAAAGAGATTTAACGTGGTTCGGCGGATCTTGGTCCGACCTACGTCCACGGCACAAAAAGGATGATACTTTTATTACTTCAAACACGATTCTCAGATCTTTTTTGTGTTTTACAAGTCAGAGCTTGGTGATTCTGATGCCCTCTCACCCCCCCTCTCAATTTGTTCCTCTTATGCACACTCTACCCTTCTATTTATAATAGTGAAGAAATCAGATTCCTTCTCCTACAAGAATTTCCTAGTTGAAATACTTTCCCTTTCCCATAAAGATTCCTAGTCAAAACTATTCTCTTTTTCCCATAAGGATTCCTAATCAAAACTATATTTACTTTCTTTATCCTACTAGGACTCTGACTCACCAGTTTTCCCCATGAAAGTAGGATAACTTGTCATCTTATCCGCAAGAATAGGGTGTCATCTTCTGGAGTATATCTCGCTATCTGGTCGGTCTTCATGAGGTCGGTCATGATAGTCCTTTGAAATGAGAATGATTATGCCGATCTGATAATTGCCCGTCATCCGAACTCAAGTGCTCGGTCACTAACCGTAAAGTTCTCGGCCCCTTACTGTTGACTCTTTAGTGGTCGGGTCGGCATTAATAATCTTGACTAAGAAGTGAATTACCTTTTTTACCCTGTCGCGCTGCTTAAATAACATAGTGCCTGAAAACACCATCAACATATGTCCCCTAGTTCTCGGTTCCAACGAGCATGCAAGTTGGTGCCGGGAACTATATAAAGATGGTGTGCTGATCGTCTTGATGGTGGTCGCTCCAGAAATCACAGAAAAATTGCATTCGCCATCAACTAAGTCTTCTGTTTCTATCTTCATATCCTCGGTTATTGGAGATGCTGACCCTATTCAGAACGATTCTCCACCTCAAAGCAAATTGCTTACTTGCGTCGTTCCATCAGGAGATGAAGCTCCTCTTGTTGTCCAAACTAAAAATGACTCATCCTCTGTAATATCTGTACCAGAGATTGGAGGTCCTGACCCCTGACTGATCCAATCTCGATTGTGAGGAGAAATTTTTGCCTCCGAGCTCACGATGATGTGCTCGGTGGCATGTGATCCTGTCTCGAGCTGTGAGAGATGCTCAGACCTGGGGGAATGTTTCGTCCCCCAATCCAAAGAACTGACTCGGTGGGACGCAACCCGACCCTAAATGAAGAGAGCACTTGGACCTGGGGGAATGTTACGTCCCCAGTCCGAAGGGCTGACTCGGTGGGACGTATCCCGACCCCGAGTTGAGAAAGGCACTTGGACCTGGGGGAATGTTACGTCCCCAGTCCGAAGGGCTGACTCGGTGGGACGTACCCCGACCCCGAGCAGAGAAAGGCACTTGGACTTGGGGGAATGTTACGTCCCCAGTCCGAAGGGCTGACTCGGTGGGACGTACCCCGACCCCGAGCTGAGAAAGGCACTTGGACCGGGGGGAATGTTACGTCCACAGTCCGAAGGGCTGACTCGGTGCGACGTATCCCGACCCCGAGCTGAGAAAGGCACTTGGACCTGGGGGAATGTTACGTCCCCAGTCCGAAGGGTTGACTCGGTGGGACGTACCCCGACCCCGAGCTGAGAAAGACACTTGGACCTGGGGGAATGTTATGTCCCTAGTCCGAAGGGATGACTCGGTGGGACGTACCCCGACCCCGAGCTGAGAAAGACACTTGGACCTGGGGGAATGTTACGTCCCCGGTCCGAATGGATGACTCGGTGGGACGTACCCCCGACCCCAAGCTGAGAAAGGCACTTGGACCTGGGGGAATGTTACGTCCCCAGTCCGACGGGCTGACTCGGTGGGACGTATCCCGACCCCAAGCTGAGAAAGGCACTTGGACCTGGGGGAATGTTACTTCCCCAGTCCGAAGGGCTGACTCGGTGGGACGTACCCCGACCCCGAGCTGAGAAAGGCACTTGGACCTGGGGGAATGTTACGTCCCCAGTCCGAAGGGCTGACTCGGTGGGACGTATCCTGACCCCGAGCTGAGAAATGCACTTGGACCTGGGGGAATGTTACGTCCCCAGTCCGAAGGGCTGACTCGGTGGGACGTACCCCGACCCCGAGCTGAGAAAGGCACTTGGACCTGGGGGAATGTTACTTCCCCAGTCCGAAGGGCTGACTCAGTGGGACGTACCCCGACCCCGAGCTGAGAAATGCATTTGCACCTGGGGGAATGTTACGTCCCTAGTCCAAAGAGACAGACTCGGTGGGACGTAACCCGACCCAGAGCTGAGGAAAACACTTGGCTCTGTGGGAATGTTGCCTCCCCAGTCCAACGAAGACTGACTCGGTGGGACGTAACCCGACCCCGAGATGAAGAAAACACTTGGTTCTGGGGGAATTTTACCTCCCCAGTCCAACGAAAACCGACTCGGTGGGACGTAACCCGACCCCGAGCTGAAGAAAACACTTGGCTCTGGGGGAATGTTACCTCCCCAGTCCAACGAAAACCGACTCGGTGGGACGTAACC
>SKCR01028431.1:0-19092 GCA_019454045.1 Zanthoxylum bungeanum
ATTGTTTGTGAGTGTTTGAATCATGTTTCAGAATGTTTGTTATAGATGTGCTGGTCTATGAGAAGTCGTATGATGAGTTTGGTCTGCCGTGATATATAACCATGTTTGTTGGTTTAATTGGTTGATGTTCTCGTGGTATAGTAGTCGAGCTGGTTAGGAATCCGTTCGGACGAATTTCATCTCATACCTATTCTAAAATAGGTAATGAGTCCCGTACGAGCATTGTGTATGTAAGCCAGCCAGCCATATGTATGTATTGTTGGATGATGTGATCTTGAATGTACCAATTGTTATATGTGCTTCGTGGTTGGTTGTATGATGTTTATAAATATGTCTGACTGTATGTATGTAAATGCCAGAATTCTTGATATGAATGGATGATTTGAAATCGATACGAATATCAGATATTGTAAAACATGTTTGTTAAACTATACTGATATGTACGTATATGTGTAATGATTCAGAAATTATATTTGCATGTATATAAAGAAGTGTGCTATGGTATGAGTGAATGTATATGAAACAACACAAGTATTACGTTGTTGTAAGATTATCATGGATTAAAGAAGGTTAAAGAAAGATAGTTTGATGGTATTTGATATTGAAAGAAGTTTGTTACATTTACCGATTTAATGATATTTCAAAGATATTTACCATGATAAGTATTAATAAATGACTTAACGTTTCAATGTTGAAATGGTTTCGATGTTTTGTGACGTACTTTGTGATTTCGAATCCATGTTTCATGTCCTTTGAATGTATCGCAATTAAATTGACAATATGTAATTATGTAAATATGAAAATTTGATATGGGTAAAGTATAAAGGATAATAGAATGTGGATAATTTTAAAACTCATAATAACTTGAAAACTCAGAAAAAAAATTTCTAGTGTTATAGATTTGTATACTTTATTTGTAATGCTTGCATAATTACTCACTGAGTTTTTAAAACTAACACCAGATCAGTTTGCTAGTGTTGCAGGTGTAGGTTTATCTAGGTCCCAAGATCATACAAGCAATGAAATCATGTGTGAATACATCAATGGAGGTAGCGGAATACTCACATCGATCGGTTGAGAGATGCGGCAAGCAACAAAATTCGAAATTCCTCACTGCCAAGGGCGTGAACTGTAGTGAATGTACTCACTGTTTTGGCTTCAAATTTGGTCCTTCGTCAAGCTCCAAGCTTCGTCGAACGGATCCCGCCTCATGGGTGAACCTCCCTAACACCTTCGCAAGTCTCGTAAGTGTGCTACCACTTGTGTTTTTGCAACAAAAACCACTCATTACTTCCCTATAGCTCACGGCAGTGAGCTGAAAGTGGAAGAAGAAAGAGAGCCCTTTTGGGCGTGAGTTGTGAGAGAGAAATGGAGGAGAGAAATTGTGTATTAAGTTAGTAAAGCATTTCCAAAATGCCTTATATATTTTTCATAAAAATATATTAAACATTTACCAAACAATTAATTAAAATCAATTGGTAAATACTTTCCACCAACTTACACTATTTCACCTAAAACCATCAACTATTCATTTCACATTATCAAAGTGACATGTAGTCTTTCAATCAATCAATCACATCAATCAATCAATCAATCACTCAAAGTGACTTTTGATTTGACACTTGATGTGACGAATGATTTGACACTTGATGTGACTTGCGTCGCCGCACTCGAATTCGAAATACGAATGCATTCGCAATCACACTCGGGCTCGGGTTCGCTAATTCCCAATTAGCGAGTTTTCCGTTGCGTCGTAATTAAATGATTACGCCTAGCAAATTCACTATTCACGTCGCTAACGAATTAATTCTAAATTAATTCGTTCGCCCGAATTAAAATCTAATTTTAATTCCGCATCGAAATCCAATTTCGATTAATATATCGAATATATTAATTTAACGATTAATTCTAAATTAATCATTCTCTCTCTTTAGACGATATTTTATAGCAGATAAAATATATCTGTAATTAATCCTAGATTAATTTTCTCTCTCTTCTATTTAATCCCAGATTATTAATGAGTGCGAGTTATGCGTCATCGGTGCATTATCGGGAAGCGACCCATGAGATCCCCGGATAAGTCGGCAGTAAATACGGTCGTCGGACTATCCGAATCACGTATGTACCAAGTACTACGTTCTATCAATTTACGAGACAAGATCGGCTTCTAGCAAAGCACGAAGTCTACCCAATTCTCCGGTCATATTCATCTAAGAATATTTAAGATCTATATCAGGCGTAGTATACCAAGTATCGTGTATATCGGCCCAGTATCGGATAGTCACGTGCTAGGGCTGGGGCTGGATAAGTGTCTGCCCCGTCCGAAGCACATATCGGATGTCTGGTAACTAGTCTCTATAATCGGATATATATGACCTTGTCATAATATCCCGATGGCCGGCCAGCACTTAAGAGCACTAATACCGTATCCTGCGTGACATCATCTCCACTATGACTGGAGTGATACTTCCGTCTTGACATCACACCCAATACTCTACGATTCTCAATATACCCAGCATTGGCGTACACAGAACCGGTTAGAGTCCTGGACGACCTCAACTAAAGCATATTGATTGTCGTAAGCATTAGCGGTGCAAGTCTCAAGTTAAGACCATACACACCTACCCTGATGTCGGACTCCCATAGACACATAGTCATAATACCAATGGGATTCCGAGGGGTCTATCCAGAGTGAAGCTGTTTCCCGTACCATCGGTGAAACACAACCTCCTATCGCACTTGTATAAGTATCCTATACTTAAATATATGAGAACTATGCTGTTGTGCCCTCACAACGCGCACAAGTGCAATACTAGTATATTCCGCATTATCGATGTCCAGTCTCGATAATACTACGACTAGGGATATTTAATGATTAATCCTTCGTGGACTGATACTGTCTCATATCATTCTCAATCCAGGAACTAATCATATGGACCTCTCTTCATTTATATATCTAAGGTGATCTAATCACAAATTATGAGAGTGCCATTTCGTTGTCACATAGTTAATTTGTACAACAACACTATGATCTGTACAAATAGTGACGCTATGGGTCATATTATCCAACAATCTCCCACTTGGCACATAGCTAGTCACTCAAGTGTCGTACACCCGAACTATATACGGTTTGCTCAAATTGCTGAGGAAAGGTTTTCATCAGCGGATTTTCATGATTATCGTCTGACGCGATTTATACGATCACCACATCGCCACGATGTATGATCCTAACGAATCAGATGAATATAGAAGTATATATCTGGATCGTCGATGAGACCTTTAATTCTTTAGCCTTGTGCTGACGCCTAGCTCAGCTGCTAACAGAACTATATCTAATCTAATTAGATTTATTTTCGACCCAAATGGCTTCTATTGCTGCCTCAGCTGCATCAATAATCCGCATTTGTTGTTAATTCGGCAACAATATCTTGCTGGGAAGATTTCCAACTCACTGTCCCGTTATTCAAACTTTATAGTACCGTAGTATTTAACTGTTTGGAAACTTGCGGCAGTGATCCCAGTCACTTCAAGTTCTCCTTCTCCATAGTTTTAGACAACATCTTTAGTTCTCTAAGATACTAATAGATGTTATTTAACTTCAATCCAGTGACCATCACTTGGATTGACCTGATTGTGACTCCATATGCTCGAAGCGTATGAGACACCAAATCAAGTACATTTTAAATGTACAATTGTTAGACAGTAATGACCCATAGCGTCACTATTTTGTACATAATATTGTATTATTGTACAAAATTAACTATGTAGTAATGAAATTGCCTTTTACCGTTTTGTAATTTATTTACTTTGATATATAAATGGTAAAAGTCCCTATGATTAATTCCGGATTGAGATGATATGAGACAGTATCAATCCATAAAGGTTTAATCATTAAATATCCCTAGTCGTAGTATTATCGAGATTGGACATCGATAATGCGGAATAGACTAGTACTGCACTTGTGAGTGTTGTGAGGGCACAACAACATAGTTCTCATATATTTGAGTATTGGATACTTATGCAAGTGCGGTAGGAGGTTGTGTTTTACCGATGGTACGGAAAACAGCTTTGCTCTGGATAGACCCCGCGAAATCCCATTGGTAGTATGTCTGCGTGTCTATGGGAGTCCGCTTCAGGGTAGGTGCATATGGTCTTAACCTGAGACTTGCATTGCTAGTACTTGCGACAATCGGTAGACTTTAGTTTTGGTCGTCCAGGGCTTTAACAGGTTCTGTGTACACCTCTTCTAGGTTTATCGGGAATCGTAGTGTATTGGGTGTGATGTCAAGACGGAATTATCACTTCAGACATATGGAGATGATGATCGCGCAGGATACAGAACTAGTACTCTATAATGGTTGCAACCATCGGGATAATTTGACAAGGTCAGGATTATCCGATTCAAAGAGACTAGTTGCTTGATGTCCGATATATGTATCGTACGGGGCAGACACATCTCCAGCCCCAGGCCTTACATGTGATCATCCGATACTGGATCAGTATACACTATACTACGGTATACTACGCCTGTTATAGATCTTATATTCCAATAAGAATATTTCTGGAGAATGGGTAGGCATGGCGTTTTGCTAGAGGCTAACCTTGTCTTGTAAATCGGTAAAAACGTAGTACTTGGTACGTACGTGTTCGGATAATCTGACGGCCGTATTTACTGCCAACATATCCAGAGATCTCTTGGGTCGCTTCCCGAAGATTCACCAATGACGTATGATTCAAACTCGATTAATCTTGGATTAATTACGGAGAGACTTTATCTTGGATAAAGTACTATATATAGAGAGAGAACGATTAATTTGGAATTAATCGTAAAATTATTATATTCGATATAATAATCGAAATTCGATTTCGACGTGAAATTAAAATTAGATTTTAATTCGGGCAAACGAGTTAATTTAGAATTAATTCGTTAGCGACGTAAATAATAATTTCGCTAGGCGCAATTATTTATTTAAATTCGATTTAATTAACGTCGCGACGAAAGTTCGGTATTTCGGAAATATCGAACCCGAACGCGTGAGTACGCGTGGGCCCACTTTCATTTGGGTTGTGTGGGGCCCACATGACACATGTCATTTTATGCATTATTTAATTGTTAATACATTGCATGGTGATAGTGTACAATACACTCAATGGTTTTGCATGGAGTTTGAGGTTTGACACTCTAAGCCATTGCATGATTTGTGTCATAAGTTTATTATTAATTTAATAATAATTATGGCATAAATATAAATTGATTTTTGTAACAAAAAACATAAACACTCTCTCCTCTCATGACCGAAACTTCACTGCAGTTTTGGCTCTCCATTTTTCTTCCATTTTCTTAAGAACTTTGTGAAGAAAGTGTATAAGTTTAGAACTTTAATACACATATAAGGCTAGCACCTTCAAGGGATCATACAAAGGTGTTATGGGAAACTAATCTTTGAACTTGGAGTGATCAACAAAGCTTGGAGCTTCTTTTTTTACCTTGGCCGAATCATCCAAAGCACAAAGGAGGTGGTTTTATTTCATCAACGCATCCGCATTCCGATCTTTGTGAGTATGATTCCGCCATACTTCAATATTGTTCATTCATTTATATGTTTTGTTTGCTCTTTTGATCTTGGGACATGGATTAGAATTTCCAACAATGGTATCATTGAGCTTAAAGAGCATGAAAATATATTAGGGTAATATTTGGGCAAAATTGATTGAAGCATGATTTGATGATTTTGATTGATTAAGTATGCTTAAATGTATGTTACATTATGTTATACATTATCAATTTCATGAAAAATAAATTGGATTAATTTTTCCCCTCTTGGAGAGGCTTGGCCGAATACTACCTAGACCATGGAGATGATGATTTGTTGTTTATAAGATCATTGGATGACTTTAAGCGAACATAAAATGACGATTTGTGATTCGATTGGATTGAAAACGAAATCGGTAATTTTTCATCACCTTGGCCGAATGCATGGAAGAAGATTAGGGACTTGATTTTTTGATTAAATAATGTTGGACATGTATTTAAGATAAAAATATGATTAATGGATTAATTTGATATTTTGGAAATATTGATTTAAAGGATTAATCATGACATTACACTTTAATTAATTAAGTTATAAAATTTGGAATTTTAAAATTTGATTAATTGGGCTTAATTTTGAATTGGGCATAAAACTATTATATTTGGACATAATGGGCTTGGTTGGACCAAGTAGGTTTGGGCGAATTGGATTGGATCCAAAAATGGGCCTAAATCACTCCATTAAGTCCAAATGTAATAAATGGTCTTTTATGTTTAATTGGGCCTTATGGGCTTGATATTGATTTTTATGGCAAATGAGGGTGATTCCTTATTGGGCTTGGAAATTGGGTTTGACCCACATTGACCAAGGCCCAAGCCTAATGAAATCAATTGAAAGCCCATCGGACTTTAATTAAACGGACATTGAATGTTTATTGGGCTTTGAGACCCGATAGAATTAGATTTGGAATCTAAGTCATAAAAGCACAATAAAAGTGTAAATATTTAATTTGGAATTAAATATAAGGATTAGTATTGAATACGACTTAAATTGGATTTGACGAGTAGTTCGATATAATTCGTGAATTCATACTATAAGTATTTATTCTCAAATTGAGTTGGACTCGCGCAAATGCAAACAATTGTTTGAAAATTGTATTGTCACCTAATTAAAGACTAATTAATTGGATTTGATTGGTTGTATAACATGCCTTGAATGAATGAATGTGGATGTAATGTATGAATAGTGTATATCGGATGGATATTAGAAGGGAAGGGTAATTTTAGAAATTATTGTAAATTTAGAATTTATAAATTGGACCTGCGTGTCCAGCCTTTCTCTTATTGTCTCTTTGTATTCTCTTCTCACCTAATTCCCCTCAATGTAAATGAGGTTTCTCTTATTGTATTATGTAATTGGGTAAGAGTAGAATAGTTCTAGCGGGGAGAGGAAAGGGAGTGATTTGTTCTAGGAACAAGTTGTTGTTCATATCCATCCGTATATCGCTATTACTTTACTTTACGCGCTTTATGATGTTTTAGAAGCATGCTTAAGGGTGTATGATGATGAGACCTAACAAAGATAAATTAATTGGTTGCCAATTACACGAAAATCCCTCAAACAATATTAAGCGATTTTCCTTCCGTTGAGTGATTCTTTCTCAAGATCCGAAATTGGCATTGGTTTGTTGGCCAAAGTCAAGACCTTTGTCAATTGAGGATGTGTTTGAATCATGAGAGTTTTGTTCCATATCGGTGTCTTGTCCAAGCTGTGATTTGTTGGCCAAATTCAAGATCACTTCTTGTCCATCGACATTGATTACAAAACTTTCCATGTCAATGGGTCCCGCTTAACTGGAATCATTAAGTTTGTTGTGCCAAAGCCAAGACTTAGTTGATTCAGAGGAAATGGTTAGGAAAATGTATTGGATACATTGACATATGTATTAGATATATATGTTTCGGACTTGGATGTCCACCTACCGGATCTAGGAATTGGATGGGATCCAATTGATCTTCGAGATCTACCTAGTTAAATATCATACAATTGTTGGCCAAAGTCAAGGTTGTGTGTTATTTAACGGGATCCTAGCCCACTAGGAAATTGGATTTCCCGAGTACTCGACAGAGGGTTAGAGACTTGTAGAAAATAGTGGGAGGCTAGTATTGAATTTACAATTTCATTCAGATACTTAGCTTTATGCGCTTACAAAATTTATTTCGTCAATATTTTAACATTAGTTGGACTAATAAAATGTTATTTTTCTTGTAACAGTTTGACTGTACCCATATATCGTTAACTAGATAGTTGGACTATCGTAGTTAAGATGGCAAACAAAGGAAATGTCCGAGACATAATCATGGGTGATAATGTATTTAAGGGTACGAACTTTGCTGACTGGGAAATGAACCTGAGGATAGTCCTTGGGGCAGAGAGGCTGTTGTACACCATACAGAGACCTCTCGGGCCGAGGCCCACTGAGCCACTTGAGCTGGAGTTATGGAGAACTCATAGCGATGATTGTGATACAACTCAGTCGATGATGCTTGCTTCCATGACTCAACACTTTCGTCGCCGGAATAGGGACTTGGATCCTTATAATATGATGGCTAGACTAAAGGATCTTCACCGCACTAATAAGCGGATGGAGAGGTATGAGTTGGTGAAGAAACTATTTCGCTCCCGTATGACTGATGGCGCTTCAGTTGAGGCCCACGGGACTCAAATGATAGCTGACATTGATGAGCTGGCCAAGATGGGAATAGTCTTGGAGGCTGAGCTGACTGTAGACATGCTTTTACAGTCACTTCCCGATACTTGGAAGCAGATTATCATCAACTACAAGTTGATGGATACGGACGATACTCTTGGAGAGCTATTGTCCATTCTTAAGGAGTCAGAGAAAGAGCTTCTTAAAGGCAACAAGCGCGAGGCGCACTTTGCATCGACCTCTCAGACGTCAAGGGTTGGGCCCAAGGCAACTGGAGAGGTGAAAAAGAAGAAGCGTAAGAACAAGGGCAAGGCCAAGATGCCGATGGCTTCTGGGAAGCCGAGGAACAAGTCACAAGACATATGCCTTAACTACGGCAAAAGAGGTCACTGGAAGCGTGACTGCCACATGAACAAGGCGATCAGAAAGGAGATCAAGGCGGGCAAGGCACCGACCTCTGGTATGTTTGTTATTGAAATAAACATGGCTAATTCTTGTTTTAAAAATTGGATTTTTGATTCTGGTTGTGGTTCTCATATATGTACTGATGTGCAGGATCTGCAGAACAGTAGGACTCTGGCTTTAGGGGAGATTGATCTACGAGTTGGAAACGGAACTCCTGTTGCTGTTTTGGCCGTGGGCACTTTTGTATTAGAACTGCCCTCGGGGCATATACTTAAACTAAATGACTGTTATTATGTACCTAGTTTGACTAGGAATATTATATCTGTATCTTTGTTAACCCGAAATGGGTACACTTTTGTATTTAGTAACACTGGGTGTTATTTATATAAAAATGATGCAGAAATATGCACTGCAGTTGCAAATAATGGTCTTTATATTTTGAATATAAATGAATCTCCTACATATAAATTAACAAACAAAAGGCTTAAAAAGAGTGATCCAAATGATGAAACTTATATGTGGCATTGTCGTCTGGGACACATTAACAAGACTCGCATATCCACACTTTCGAAGAGTGGGTACTTGGACGGATTTGATCCAAATTCATATGACGTCTGCGAATCTTGCTTATTAGGCAAAATGCCTAAATCAATCACCTTTTAGCGGTAAAGGTGAACGTGCCACTGAACTGTTAGCCCTCGTTCATAGTGACATTTGTGGGCCCATGTCTAGCCAGGCTAGAGGTGGATATTGATACTTCGTAACCTTTACCGATGATGCATCACGTTACGGTTATGTGTATCTAATGACGCACAAGTCGGAAACTTTTGAGAAATTCAAAGAGTTTCGACACGAAGTTGAAAAACAAACAGGCAAGAGTATTAAGACATTACGGTCGGACCGTGGTGGCGAATAATTAAGTAATGAGTTTCAAGATTACCTGAAAGAATATGGTATTCTTTCACAGTGGACTCCTCCTGGAACACCACAATTAAATGGTGTGTCCGAACGGAGAAACCGTACCTTGTTGGACATGGTAAGGTCGATGATGAGTCGCACTGAGCTGCCAATTTCCTTCTGGGGATATGCATTAAACAGTGCAGTTCTTATTTTGAATAAGGTTCCGTCAAAGTCTGTTGAACAGACACCATATGAGATATGGACAGGTAAGAAACCGGGTTTCTCATTCCTGAAGATTTGGGGTTGCTGGGCATACGTTAAACGTTTGGAAGGTACCAAACTTGAACCCAAATCAGATAAATGCCTATTCGTTGGATATCCTAGGGAAACCAAAGGATATTACTTCTATCACCCACAAGAGAACAAAGTATTTGTTGCTCTACATGCGGTTTTCCTTGAGAAGGAATTCCTAAATGCAGTGTTTAGTGGGAAGAAAGTATAACTCGATGAAAGTCGTAGTGATACTGTTCTTGGCAATGAATTATCAACGGAACATGAACAGTCCATCTGGGATGAGACTGAACCACAATCTTCAAATACACAAGGACCGCGTAGGTCGGAGAGAGTCAGGGTAATACCTGAGAGGTATGGATTCCTGATCTCACCTCATGTAGATATTAATCTTATTGAGGATAATGAACCGGCTACGTATGAGGAAGCGATACAAGGTATTGAATCCGCTTTATGGCAAGAAGCCATGAAGGCCGAAATGGATTCCATGTATACCAACCAAGTTTGGACACTGGTTGATGCACCAGAAGGCGTAAAGCCTATTGGATGCAAATGGGTCTTCAAGAAGAAGACTGACATGGATGGCAACGTACAAACGTACAAAGCTAGGCTTGTAGCGAAGGGATATCGTCAACGACTTGGAGTTGATTATGACGAAACCTTCTCACCCGTTGCCATGATTAAATCCATTCGGATAATGCTTGCAATAGCTGCATATTACGATTATGAAATATGTCAGATGGACGTTAAAACCGCTTTCCTTACGGAAACCTTTCGGAGGATGTTTATATGCAACAGCCTGACGGTTTTATCGCACCTAGACTTGCAAACAAGGTTTGTAAGTTAAATCGGTCCATTTATGGACTGAAGCAAGCATCGCGGTCGTGGAAACAGCGTTTTGATGAGATCATAAAAGAATATGATTTCATTCAAAACGAATATGATCCTTGTGTATATAAGAAGGTTAGTGGGAGTGCACTGACTTTTATTGTCCTTTATGTCAACGATGTATTGCTTATCGGCAATGACATTCCCATGTTAACGTCGGTGAAAGTTTGGCTTTCATTGAAATTCTCCATGAAAGATCTGGGAGGGGCAGCTTTTATTCTAGGAATAAAGATCTACCAGGATAGATCTAGAAAGCTACTTTGACTCTCCCAGAGTACATATATTGATAAAGTGTTGAAGAGATTCAACATGGATCAGTCAAGAGGGGACTGTTACCAATATCACATGGCGTCTATCTATCTAGGGACATGTGTCCTAAAACACAAGATGAGAGAGACAACATGAGTCGGACTCCATTCGCCTCGGCAGTCGGATCGATCATGTATGCCATGATATGTACACGACCTGATGTGTCCCATGCTTTGAGCATGTGCAGTCGATATCAGGCCGATCCAGGTAAAGATCACTGGATGGCGGTTAAGAGTATCCTTAAGTATCTTAACAGAACTAAGGATGCTTTCTTAATCTATGGAGATGGAGAACTTGAGGTATCTGGGTATACCGATGCAAGTTTCCAAACCGACAGAGACGACTTTAAGTCGCAATCTGGGTACATATTTTGTTTGAATAACGGAGCAGTGAGCTGGAAATCTTCCAAGCAAGATACTGTTGCCGATTCAACAACTGAAGCGGAGTACATTGCAGCAGCTGAAGCAGCAAAAGAGGCAATTTGGATCCGTAAATTCCTAATTGGATTAGGAGTAGTTCCGTTAGCAGCTGATTCGCAGAGCAATCTCAGCTTGAAGTCAATATCCTGCTCAAAGCAGATTCTGAACATCAATACATATATTTTATGTACCACACTAAGTATTTAAAATCTAATTTCAATACTAGTAGTGAACATAACTTTGACAATCATTTTTAAAGTAAGAGCCTGCCCTTTCTTTAATTCCTTCGTGTCTGCCATATCCAAATGGTAGTCACTTTGGGATATGTCAATTATCCTTTTCAATATTTCACAAACCTTTGGCCAAGCCTTGGGTTTTAGAACATTGAAAAAATGTGCACCTTGTGCTACATGCCCAATTGGCAAACTTTGACTTTTCACCTCTAGAATAGTCAATTAATTCTTCAAGAATTATTTATTGCAATTTTAATACTTATTAAATCTAAAATTAGATTTATGACAAGTATATTAAATTAAGCACTAAAGTCATCATCACATAAATCTTCCAAAGATTTTATGCTCTACTAATTTTGCTTAATTTTGGGCTTAAGGTATAATAAGTTATTTTATCAAATAAAGTAACCTATTATTTATTCCCAATTTGAAAATTAAATCATTTAAAATATTTTAATCCCAGATTATATTTTAAATATCCAACTTTTCAATTCTTTCTTGATTTCAATAGTCCAACTATTTAATCAATGATTAGTGGTACTATATATTATAATGATTATAATAGTCCAACTATATAATCAAATATAATCCAAATTAATTAACCTCAATTATATTGATTACTATAATCCAATTATAAAATCAACTGTAAACTGAAATTAATTAATTCAAATATATTGATTAATATAATCCAATTATATATAATCAACTATAATACAGTCCAACTGTTTATTAAAACAACAATTTAAATATTAGTCCAACTAACATTTAATATATGACGAGTGATTTGAATAAGCGCGTATGGCGAGTAATTGAACGAATATTGCAAATTCAATTCTTGCCTCCCACTATTTTTCGGCGAGCCTCTAACCCTCTGTCGAGTACTCGGGAAACCGTGTTTCCTAGTGGGCTAGGATCCCGTTAAATATCACACAATCTTGACTTTGGCCAACAAATTGTATGATAATTAACTAAGTAGATCTCGAAGATCAATTGGATATCATCCAACTCCTAGATCCAATAGGTGGACATCCAAGTCCTAAACATATATCCTATATATGCCTATATATCCAATATATACCCTAACCTTTTTCCTCTGAATCAACTAGGCCTTGGCTTTGGCACAACAAACCTAATGATCCCAGTCAAGCGCGGACCCATTGACCATGGAAGCTTCGTAATCAATGTCGATGGACAAGAAGTGGTCTTGACTTTGGCCAACAAACCACAACTTGGACAAGACACCAATATGGAACAAAGCTTCGTGATTCAAACACATCTTCGACGGACAAGGGCTTGACTTTGGCCAACAACCCATGCCAATCTAGGATCTTGAGCAAGAATCACTCAATGGAAGGAAAAGACGCATGATATTTGATGAGGGCTTTTCGCGTGCAAATTGGCTACCAATTTATTATCTTTGTTTAGGTCTCATCATCATACAACCTTAAACATGCATTCTAAATACATAATAAAGCGCATATGAAATAAAATAATAATGATATGCAGATGGATACTTAACATATTGATCCTAGATCAAATCTCTCCCTTTCTCACTCGAGCTAGCTCTTGTATTACTTCTACCCGTTACACTACACTTCTAAAGAAACCTCATTTACATTGAAGGGAATAGGTGAGAAGAGAATACAAAGAGAATAGAGGTGATAAGGCTGGACACGCAGGTCCAATTTAATAAATCGAATTTATTACAACAATTTCCAAAATTGCCCCACCCGACTAATATCCATCCGATATACATTATTCATTCATCACAACCACGTATTCACACAAAAGCATGCTATCAATCAATATAATCAAATTAATTAATATGATAATTATGTGATCATCCAATGTTCAAACAACGATTTGATTTTGCTCGAGTCAAACTCGTTTTGCGAATAAGTACTCAAAGTACGAATTCATGAATTAAATTAAACTACATCATTAAATCCAATTTAACATGTATTTAATACTAATTCACTATTAAATATTAAACTTTATTTAATAAACCTTTAACGACTTAAATTCCAAATTTAATCGCTTCGGGTCTCAAAGCCCGATTAACGTCCAACGTTAGTTTAATTCAAGTCCAATGGGCTTTTAATTAATTTCTTTAAGGCGTGGGCTTCGGCAACCAAAGCCCAATCAAGGAGTAACCCCATAAGCCCAGAAATCAATTTAGGCCTATTAGGCCCAATTAAACTTTAAAGGTTCATTAGTCGCATTTGGGCTTTATGGTTAAGGTTTTGGGCCCAATTGGATCCAATCCATTTGGCCTAAACCCATCTTGATAAAATCAAGCCCAATAAGCCCAATTACAACTTAATAAGCCCAAATCCAATTTAAAGGCCTAATTCATTAAATTACACAAATCCAATTTCGCAATTTAATTACCTAAAGTGCATTACATGATTAATCACCCAAATCAATATTTCTAAAACACCAAATTAGTCCAATTAATCATGTTCATTATCATCATCACATGTCCAACACATAAATGAAAAAATCAAACCCATTACATGCTTCTAAGGTCTCGGCCAAGATAGGGATTTTTATCCGATTTGAATTCAATCCAATTAATTTCACAATCGACATCGAATTAATATCCCGAATGATTTCATACACATCCAATGTCCAAAAAATCAAAATTACCAAGACATTAGGGCATATACCAATTCGGCCAACATGAGGATTTTGGGGTTTTTTTATCCAATTTAAAATTAAATCCAATTCAATCTCAAATCAACATCATCCTACATCATTATAACTAATCCAATGAATTAAAATGAAAAAATCCAAGATTTCCAAATATCCATCACATTCGGCAAACACATATATTTTGGGGAAATTTGATCCAATCACAATTTCAACAAATTGATCCAATCAATCTTAAATTAAACATCATTTAAACATACTCAATCAAAGAATTTAACCAAATCATGCTCAAAATCAATTTACCCAATTTTAAGCCCTAAAAATTTCATGCTTGAACCTATAGCTCTGATACCATTGTTAGGTTTTATCTAGGTCCCAATATCATACAAGCAATGAAATCATGTGTCACATCGATCGGTTGAGAGACGCGGCAAGCAACAAAATTCGAAATTCCTCACTGCCAAGGGCGTGAACTGCAGTGAATGTACTCACTGTTTTGGCTTCAAATTTGGTCATTCGTCAAGCTCCAAGCTTCGTCGAACGGATCCCGCCTCATGGGTGAACCTCCCTAACACCTTCGCAAGTCTCGTAAGTGTGCTAGCACTTGTGTTTTTGCAACAAAAACCACTCATTGCTTCCCTATAGCTCACGGCAGTGAGCTGAAAGTGGAAGAAGAAAGAGAGCCCTTTTGGGCGTGAGTTGTGAGAGAGAAATGGAGGAGAGAAATTGTGTATTAAGTTAGTAAAGCATTTCCAAAATGCCTTATATATTTTTCATAAAAATATATTAAACATTTACCAAACAATTAATTAAAATCAATTGGTAAATACTTTCCACCAACTTACACTATTTCACCTAAAACCATCAACTATTCATTTCACTTTATCAAAGTGACATGTAGTCTTTCAATCAATCAATCACATCAATCAATCAATCAATCACTCAAAGTGACTTTTAATTTGACGCTTGATGTGACGAATGATTTGACGCTTGATGTGACTTGCGAAATACGAAATACGAATGCGTTCGCAATCACACTCGGGCTCGGATTCGCTAATTCCCAATTAGCGAGTTTTCCGTTGCGTCGTAATTAAATGATTACGCCTAGCGAATTCACTATTCACGTCGCTAACGAATTAATTCTAAATTAATTCGTTCGCCCGAATTAAAATCTAATTTTAATTCCGCGTCGAAATCCAATTTCGATTAATATATCGAATATATTAATTTAACGATTAATTCTAAATTAATCATTCTCTCTCTTTAGACGATATTTTATCCCAGATAAAATATCTCCGTAATTAATCCTAGATTAATTTTCTCTCTCTTCTATTTAATCCCAGATTATTAATGGGTGCGAGTTATGCGTCATCGGTGCATTATCGGGAAGCGACTCATGAGATCCCCGGATAAGTCGGCAGTAAATACGGTCGTCGGAGTATCCGAATCACGTATGTACCAAGTACTACGTTCTACCGATTTACGAGACAAGATCGGCTTCTAGCAAAGCACGAAGTCTACCCAATTCTCCGGTCATATTCATCTAAGAATATTTAAGATCTATATCAGGCGTAGTATACCAAGTATCGTGTATATCGGCCCAGTATCGGATAGTCACGTGCTAGGGCTGGGGTTGGATAAGTGTCTGCCCCGTCCGAAGCACATGTCGGATGTCTGGTAACTAGTCTCTATAATCGGATATATATGACCTTGTCATAATATCCCGATGGCCGGCCAGCACTTAAGAGCACTAATACCGTATCCTACGTGACATCATCTCCACTATGACTGGAGTGATACTTCCGTCTTGACATCACACCCAATACTCTATGATTCTCAATATACCCAGCATTGGCGTACACAGAACCGGTTAGAGTCCTGGACGACCTCAACTAAAGCATATTGATTGTCGTAAGCATTAACGGTGCAAGTCTCAGGTTAAGACCATACACACCTACCCTGATGTCGGACTCCATAGACACATAGTCATAATACCAATGGGATTCCGAGGGGTCTATCCAGAGCGAAGCTTTTCCCGTACCATCGATGAAACACAACCTCCTATCGCACTTGCATAAGTATCCTATACTTAAATATATGAGAACTATGTGTTGTGCCCTCACAACGCGCACAAGTGCAATACTAGTCTATTCGCATTATCGATGTCCAGTCTCGATAATACTACGACTAGGGATATTTAATGATTAATCCTTCGTGGACTGATACTGTCTCATATCATTCTCAATCCAGGAACTAATCATATGGACCTCTCTTCATTTATATATCTAAGGTGATCTAATCACAAATGATGAGAGTGACATTTCCTTGTCACATAGTTAATTTGTACAACAACACTATGATCTGTACAAATAGTGACGCTATGGGTCATATTATCCAACAGCAGGTTGGCTTCCAGATAGGTCAACCACTTCAGCTTTGGAAGTCTCTCTCGAGATGCAGATCACCCAAGCGGTAGTCACACTCACAAGTGTCCTGGAAAGAGTTTAGAGGCCTAGGATTTTTGATTGATGTTCTGTTGTTTTCGTGCTAAGCACGTGTGTTGTATTAATAAGTTAAAGTTTTGATTTTTATGATGTTGTGGGAACAAAGCCCTTGAGTGTTGATAGATGATATGGGCACGAAGCCCTTAGGTGATGATTTTGATGAGATTTGTGTAGGCCTGAGGTAATTTTATTTATTTGATGTATTCTTAGATTCCCTTTAATGCTGGACGGCGATCCAGATTGTCTAATTTTAGGATACATCATGCCGAATTTTCAGTAAATTCATAGGCTTATGGAGATGTATCAATTCTGTTTCCTGCCGGTAGTATCCTGCCTCTGGCGGGGTGTTACATTGTGTAGATGGTGATGTTTTACATAGATATGGAGTTCACTCCTTCTTGCGAGAAGTGGAGGAGTATCTTCCTTAAGGGTTGATTCGGAACTTGAACAGTTAGAGCACTCAAGTCTTTCTATTACGAATATAAAGATTAATATTCATAATAGTTATGAATAATTATTCATTAGAGAATCAATGGTACTTAGAGAATATAAGGACATAAGGCCATATGTTTTCAAGTGTTGTAAATTTTTTCTTTTGTAATAAGTCGAATTGTAACCTATTTGTAACTTAGAGAAGCCGATGTTGTGAAGGACGTATCAAAAGCCGATTCTGCAAAGAACTCAACAACACACCATCGAGCAAGATTTGAAGACCAAGGGATGCCTAGGATTATAATTTGTACTAACTAGATTAGTATAGTAAAATAAGAGCCTGGTTAATGCAATTTGTGATGTAAATATTCTATCTCAGTTATGTTCTTGAGAGCATTGCAATGCCTATCAGGGAGTCGTGACCCCAGCCTGGGATTATGAATGTGTTTTAAATAGTTTAAGAACATGTCATATACCCTAGAGCGCATACTCTTGTATTTTTCATATGCCATAACATGTTTATACACATGATATTCAAGTCATAAACTATGACTTTATGTTATTTAAAAGTTAAATTGGAATATGAGATGCATGCAAACGATTAATTAGATTAATGGTTTAATGGTTTAAAAATTAGGATTTTAAAGTTTAAATACAAATGAACCTTAGGAGTGCATTATTTTTTCCTTGGTATATCGGGTGGAAATTCGAGCATAAATTTCATAGCCAATTTTGAATGGACGATTATATGGTCTACACTCAAGATACAATTCCACGTACCACAAGAATTTATGACGTAATTTAATCAGTTAAATAATTTAATGAAATTTGGTCCATCCTTGAATTCTAAAATTTTAAAACCTTTTAATGGACTAATATTTTAAGAGTTAAAATAAATTAGGTCACTAAAGCAAAATTGATTAAATTAGCTCACTCAGGGATGCCCGTTCTTGTTGCAGTGGAAAAACTTTCCCTTGGGCTTGGCATCCTTAGAGCCTTTCTTGTTGTTCTTCTTCATTGGCTTAGAATTAGCCTTCACAGTTCCATTCTTCTTCATCTTTACATATTTTGAAGACTCGACAACATTTGCCTCAACATTGGGCTTACGAGAATCCACAACCATGGACTCGTAGTGGGTGAGTTTATTAAGCAGCTCGGTCAATGTAAAAGTCAACTTGTTCATAATATAGTTGCTTTTAAACTGTAGGAAACTCTTCGGAAGTGTTTCCATAATCATGGTCACCTGGCTACGCTCGTCAATAGGAGCACTATAGGTTTCGGCAGTGTTGAGATAGGTCATCATCCTCAAGCCGTGCTCTCACTATGATGTCTCATCCTTCATCCTAGCAGTCATCGCTGAGACCATAGCCTTATGACGTTGACGCTTTGAAGGCTGCTGGAATATGCCCTACAATGACTCCATCATCTAAGATATTGAATCCATAGGCTCATGCTTTGCAGCAAGAACCTCGGACATCCTTGCTAGCATGCAGCAGTAGGATTTCTCATTAGCCGCGACCCATTTCTAGTAGAAATCGCGCACATCTTGGCCAGTATTTCTTGTCAGCTCTGGAGGATACTCCTCCGTCGGGATAAACTTTAGGTCTTCACAGACCATGATAGTGTTCATATTACTTTTCCATTTAACATAATTTTCTCCCGTTAATTTTGTTGGACAATTATGACCCATAGCGTCACTATTTGTACAGATCACGGTGTTGTTGTACAAATTAACTATGTGACAAAGGAGATTGCACTCTTATCATTTGTGATTAGATCACCTAGATATATAAATGATGAGAGGTCCCTATGATTTGT
>SKCR01028432.1:0-19055 GCA_019454045.1 Zanthoxylum bungeanum
TGAGGAAGACCTGATTGCAGAGGAAGAAGTGTCTCTAGATGATGAAGACATTTACCTTCCTGATTTGTTTGAATGTAATTCCGCATTATCCAATAATAAAGACATTTCTTTTGCTTACTTGCCTGAGTCATTTCCGTTACTCTGCATGAATCAAGCATATTTGACATCAGTTCAGCCAGAACTATTGCATTTAACTTGGGTACACTTGAGAACCCCAAAGAAATTTTAATTGCAAGTGAAGTAACCTCCGAAGAGAGGGAGAAACTAGAACAAGTGTTGGTCAGATATGCCAAAGTATTTGCTTGGTCTTATGAGGACATGCCCGGGGTAGACAGAAACATTGCCCAGCACACAATACCAACTTATCTGAATATGAGGCTAGTAAAGCAGAAACTTCGACGGATGAGAACAGAATGGGCTGAGAAAGTCAGAGAGGAAGTTAAGAAACAGATAGATGTGGGGTTCCTGGAAGTGGTAAAATATCCTGAATGGTTGGCTAACATAGTACCGGTACCGAAGAAAGATGGGAAAGTCAGAATGTGTGTAGACTACAGGGATCTCACAAAGCTTGTCCGAAAGATGATTTCCCTTTGCCGCATATAGATGTTCTGGTTGACAGTGCGGCTTTGTCTGCTATGTATTCATTCATTTGATGGATTTCAGGGTACAATCAGGTTCTCATGGCTGAGGAAGATAAACACAAGACTGCATTTGTTACCGAGTGGGGTACCTATTGTTACAAGGTAATGCCGTTTGGGCTTAAGAATGCAGGAGCTACTTATCAGCGGATGGCCACTACACTCTTCCATGACTTGATGCAAAGAGATTGAGGTGTATGTGGATGACATGATGGTGAAATCGGAAACGAGAGTTGGGCATATTGAGGCATTGGAAAGGTTCCTTCAGAGAGTTGACAGATATAACCTGCGGCTTAATCCCAAGAAATGTGTGTTTGGGTTGACATCAGGGAAATTGCTTGGTCATACAGTGAGAATGGGCGGAATAGAGGTAGACTCCGAGAAGATCAAGGCAATCACAGAAATGCCTGCACCGAAGACAGAAAAGGAAGTCAGGGCATTCTTGGGAAAGATTCAGTACATCAGTCGGTTTATTGCCAAGTTGACATCGGTATGTGAGCCTATCTTCAAACTGTTGAGAAAAGATCAGCCAGTGAGATGGAATGAACAGTGTCAGACCGCCTTCGACAGAATCAGAGAATACTTGGTGAAGCCACCCGTATTGAAACCTCCGAGGCCGGGTAGACCTTTGATATTGTATTTGGCTATAGAATCAGAAGCATTTGGAGGTATGATGGTACAGGCAGATGAGACAGGGGTAGAACATGCAGTTTATTATCTGAGTAAAAAGATGCTCCCGTATGAGGCTCGATATCAGGAGGTTGAAGATCTGTCTTGCAGTGGTATGGGCTTCCAGAAAGTTACGACATTACTTCCAGTCTTACAAGATCCAGGTGGTGGCAAAGGAGAATCCTCTGAAATATCTTCATTCAGTGCCTTCACTAGTGGGAAAACTGGGCCGATGGTTGGTATTGTTGACAGAGTTTGACATTGAGTATATCACCTCCAAAGTGATCAAGGGACGAGCAGTATCGGAGTTTCTGGCATTGCAACCTGTTGAGGGGGATCAGTATAAGTTTGAGTTTCCAGATGAAGAGATCCAAGCAATAACAGTTCAGAGATGGAAGATGTATTTCGACGGGGCAGTGAAGTTACAAGGGAGCCGGAATTGGGATCGTGATAGTAACCCCCGAGGGAGAGACTTTGCCTTTGGCAAGAGGTTGACATTCAGAGTGACTACAACATGGCCGAGTATGAAGCATGTGCTTTTGGCTTGACAGCATTGATAGCCTTGAAGGCCGGGAGTGTGGAAATCTACGGAGATTCTATGTTAGTAGTCCAGTAGATGCGAGGAGAATGGGAATTGAAGGAGGAAAAGGTTGAAGCCTTACCTTTTTCACCTCAGAAAATTGGCACAGGGTATCCCCGAGTGTAAGTTTCAGCACCTACCGAGAGAAGAGAATCAGATGGCAGACGCATTAGCTACACTAGCAGCGACTTGGGAAAATCCAGAGAAGTTAGTGATGAGACCGTTGATACTGACAACAACAAGTAAACCTGCTTATGAGATAGAAAGAATTCTGGAAGTTGAGGTTGACGATGGTAAGCCTTGGTATTACGACATTCAGAGGTATCTGGAACATGGTGAATTCCCGGAAGGGGCAGGCAGAAAAGACAGAATAGCCATTCAGAAGTGGCTTCCCAGTATGTGACTTTGAGAGGGGAACTGTACACAAAGGCAAGCAAACGGCATTCAGTTGAAATGTTTGAGCAAAGAAGAAGCTCAGAAAGTGATGGAAGAGGTACATGCCGGGGTATGTGGTCCGCACATGAATGGGTTGAACTTGTCCCGCAAGATAGTGAGACAGGGGTTTTATTGGTCGACTATGGAGACAGACTGCGCAAGGATGGTAAAGCACTGTCACGACTGTCAGATACATGGCAATCTGAGTCATCTGCCGCATACAGAGTTGCACGGGCTGTCAGAGCCATGACCTTTCTCAGCATGGGGAATTGATATGATCTGGGAAATTCGACCAAATGCATCAAATGGGCATCGCTACATAGTGGTGGCAGTAGATTACTTCTCAAAGTGGGTGGAAGCCGAATCCTTCCGTAATGTTACAGCGAAGCAGATGGCAAAGTTCATAGATCGGAACCTCATTTGTCGGTATGGTATGCCGCATCATGTAGTGACAGACAACGGGGTCCAGTTTCAAGGAGAGACGAAGGCAATGTTACAGAGGCATGGAATAGGCCACCACAAGTCATCACCGTACAGGCCGCAGGCAAATGGGGCAGTTGAGGCAGCCAACAAGACTATAAAGACAATTTTAGCCAAGATGACAGAAAATTGTAGAGATTGGGCCGAGAAATTACCGTATGCTTTGTCGGGGTACAGAACATCAGTAAGAACGGCAACGGGTGCAACACCTTACTCCTTGGTCTACGGAATGGAAGCAGTATTGCCAGTGGAAGTGGAAATACAGTCCCTGAGGGTATTAGCAGAGGCAGAATTACCGGAACAGGAATGGGCCATACAGAGATTTGATCAGTTGGTACTGTTGGATGAGAAGAGAACGAAGTCTTTGTACCACATGCAGTTGTACCAGAAGAGACTAGCCCGAGCATTCAACAAGAAAGTACGTCCCACAAAGATCAGAAAGGGTGATTTGGTACTTAAGCAGTCGAGGCCGTCGACGACAGATCCGAGAGGGAAATTCAGGCCTAACTGGGAAGGACCTTACATCGTTCAGAAAGTCCTGGGAAATGGAGCAGTGAAGCTATCAGACTTAGAAGGAAATGAATTCACAGAACCAATCAATGTGACAGGTTGAAGTTGTACTTTGCTTGAGAAGACTTGGTCGCCAGCGGAAGACCTAACCAACGAAATAAGAAAACTCCTGCATACATGCATACACGTAACCTATATTGCATATTTTTGTGTTTGTTCTGTTTTGTGTAAACAGGTGTTGAAGACGCAAAAGAGCGAGCAGTAAGCCAATCAGAGATGGTAAAGGCACATCATTTGATATGGGCAGTAATCTGAAGATTGAGGTCCCAATGAAGTTAAGTTCCGGGTATGGGTCTCGGAGGGCGAAGCCCATATCGGCTAAAGAGCGAGGTTCCACATTGTACCAGCTTGGGGGCGAGGCCCATATCGACTAGGGAGCGAGGCTCCACATCACATCATGTCAGCTGGGGGCGAAGCCCATATCGGCTGAGGAGCGAAGCTCCACATCATCATTTTCGGGATGCGTCCCAGGGTCGAGGCCCACATTTTGTCAGCGGTATTGGATGCGTCCCAGGGTCGAGGCCCCCGTTGTCGGTTGCAGCTATTGGGATGCGTCCCAGGATCGAGGTCCACTGTATCATCATTTTCGGGATGCGTCCCAGGGTCGAGGCCCACATTTTGTCAGCGGTATTGGGATGCGTCCCAGGGTCGAGGCCCCCGTTGTCGGTTGCACTATTGGGATGCGTCCCAGGATCGAGGTCCACTGCATCATCATTTTCGGGATGCGTCCCAGGGTCGAGGCCCATATTTTGTCAACGGTATTGGGATGCGTCCCAGGGTCGAGGCCCCCGTTGTCGGTTGCAGCTATTGGGATGCGTCCCAGGTTCGAGGCCCACATCATCAGCAGCATCGAGACGCGTCTCAGGATCGAGGTCCACTGCAGTATCAGCTCAGCTTGAGACAGCTAGCTAGCCAGGTAAGGTAAGTAAAATGCATTGCATAACTTTGATAGGATTGTTCAAAGTCACAAACTGCACAAGTCCCATCAAAGTGGGGGCGACATGTAGGCATGCATTTTCGCATGTGAAACCCGATGAGGAGTCTTATTTGGAGACAACTACCTTTTGAGTCACGGAAGCCGCGGGAAACGGATATCGGAAGGGGAAATTCAGAATAAGCAAGCTCACTGTCTTCGTTGGTGCTGCGTTCGTTACTTCGTTCGAACGGGAAGCAGATTACGGGCGTTCGTGTAGCGTTCGAGGGAGCGTTCGAACGGTGTCAGTAATTCTGGTTTTGCTGCTAGCCTCACGCCCAGCCCATTTAGCTCCCCAAAGCCCATAAAACACATCCCAAATTAAATAAATAAATATTAAATTAAATATTAAACATTAAAATAAAACATTTAAACCATTTACCAATTAAAATAAACAATTACCAACTTAAACTAAAATCATACCAAATTAAAATCAATCTTAACCAATTAAAGCCAATCATATATTTGACTTCCTAATCTAATAAGATATTTACCAATATAAAATATTTGTATTCCTAAACCAACACAAATTAAATATTACAACTTCCTAATTTAAAATATCTTGTCCCCCATCAATCTTGTGTATACCTTTCTCATCTCTCCTAATTTGGAAACAAGATCTCTTCCTTGTGAGAAAAGGTGAAACCCTAGCCATCTTCTATATAAACAACCCCTCACCAAGGCCATTCCTCTCCTTCAGAGAACACAAATCACGCCCAAGCTTGACACATAGAATTCACACCCAAACTCTCTCGAAATCTCTCTAGACTCTCTCTACACACCCAAGACTAAACAAACAAGCAAAAAGAGAAAAACCCTTCACACACACACAAGAAAGAAAACAAAGAAACCACCACAAGCCACCACCCTCCATAGCCGAAACAGCCACCTATACAGCAGCCCTCCACCACCGAAAATCACCATAAAACCACACCCTAAAACACGCCTAAACAACCTCTTAGATTACCTTAAAACAGTAGCCCAAATCCTTAAAAAACAGTAACATAAAAACTACATAGATAATCTTAAAAATCTTAAATAATCCATATACTGCACTAAGAACCCACACAAACTTGGAATAGTTCTTTGAAAGCATTGAACAGGTGGCCCGTGCAGTGAACAGCAAGACAGGAGCCGAATAGGAGCAGAACGGAGTTCGAACCGTAAGCAAAACAGCGAAGCAGTGAGCTAGGACGTTGAACCAGCGGACCAAAAAAGTTACGGAGCTTTACCCCCTTTCGATTTCCGTGGAACGCGAGTCCGAGAGACGGCTTAAATGGTTAGACCTGAGGGTATCTTTCACACTTATTCTCATTTTATTTTCTGGTCATTTATTTTGATTATATTTTCTGTATTTGTGGTATTTGTTGTGTGTATGTATGATGTATGTTGTGGGTATTGGATGAATGAGAGATGTGTTAACTCTCGTGGTATATCGGATGGAAACCCGGACATAAATTTCATAGCCGATTCCGAATGGACGGTAATATGATCTGTACTCGGGCACAACTCCACGTACCGCTTGGGTAAACGGCACCATCTTTTCTTTGTTGTGTTGCCTTTTGTTTATTTAGTTTTCTTTACTTGAATTCAATATGTCGCTTAGTTATGCATGATTCAACCAAGCGCATGGCTTAGTGAGTCAGTCCAAAGGTCCCCCCATTTGGGAGACAAAAAGCCGAAAAGGCCACCTTTGTGACACTACTTCGCCGCGCCGGTTGATGTATGTTCGGTTGGATGCGAGATATGTTCAATCGGGCATACTTAGTTTGATATTATTATCTTTATTTTCGTATGTATAAGTCAATCGAGCGCATGGGCTTAGTAAGTGTGATGTGAGATCCCCTATGGGGATGGGGCTAAAAGCCCTTTACCATGATGCTTTGCCGCGTCGATTGATGTGTGTTCGGTTGGATACAAGATACGTTCAATCGGGCACACTATGTCTGATATCATTTATTTCATGTGTTGTGATGTGACGCGCATGGGCTTAGTATGTTGGTCTAAAGGTCCTCTCTTTGAGAGATCAAGAGCCCCAAAAGGCCACCTTTACGGCAGTGCTTCGCCGCCCCCTTTTTGTGCTTATGTATTGCATCCCATTTCATGCATCAGGTCCGTGTCCGTTCGAACGCGTTCACGAACGCAACTCGAACGCGCATACATTTTGCCTTATCATGCATCAGGTCTCATTTCCGTTCGAACGCGTTAACAAACGCCATACGAACGCGAGCATTCTGTTTCATTTCCGTTCGAACGCGTTTACGAACGCTACTCGAACGTGAGCATTCTGTTTCATTTCCATTCGAACGCGTTAACAAACGCCATACGAACGCGAGCATTCTGTTTCATTTCCATTCGAACGTGTTTACGAACGCTACTCGAACGTGAGCATTCTGTTTCATTTCCGTTCGAATGCGTTTACGAACGCTACACGAACGTGCACACACTGAACTGAGTCTGTCTTATTATATTCATGCATAATTGCCTATTGGTTGATCTTTCTTATGCAAATGTGTCAATGTATTACAATTCGTATGCTTATGTCATGATAACATTTGAGTATTATTTCTTGCGGTATATCGGATGGAAACCCAGATGTAAATTCCGTAGCCGATTCCGAATGGACGGTAGTACGGTCTGTACTTGGGCTACAATTCCACGTACCGCTTGGAAAAGTGCCCATATGTGTGCTTGTATGGTCAATATGTGTGCTTGTGTTTTCCTGAATTTGATATGTAAAGTTGTATGTTAGTTGCTATCTTGATATATGTTAAGCATGCAAATTTAAATGTAAGATATATGTGAAATGCGTACATGAGTTTTATTTTACACATGAGAATTTAAAAGCATGATACTCTTGGAAATAAGTGTTACTTAAGCTTGATTAAATTATTACATAAATCCTTTCATTACAAGTGACATAAGTAAGGGACCATTCCGAACCCAACGGTTTGAGGTCTTCCATTGCGAGGGGTGAGTGCGGCCTTAAATCTTTGTCTCGGTTCACACCGGGTGGCGACTCCATGTTATCAGTATTCCCAAACTAGGCCGCGAGCCTAGGAACGGCGTTGCCATGTCCTGTTGTCTACACTTCTTATTGAAGATCTATCTGCATCCAATAGGCTTTACGCCTTCTGGTGCATCAACCAGTGTCCAACTTGGTTGGCGTACATGGAATCCATCTCGGACTTCATGGCTTCTTGCCATAAAGCGGAATCAATATTCTATATTGCTTCCTCATACGTAGCCGGTTCATTATCCTCAATAAGATTAATATCTACATGAGGCGAGATCAGGAACCTATATCTCTCAGGTATTGTCCTGACTCTCTCCGACCTACGCGGTCCTTGTGTATATGAAGATTGTGGTACAGACTCATCCCGGATGGTCTGTTTATGTTCCGTCGTTGATTCATTGCCAGGAACAGTATCACTACGATTTTCATCGAGCTCCACTTTCCTCCCTTGTTGGTTTCTATAATATGTCCCAAGGAAAGATTAAGCATATATGAAATACAACAAAGAATATATATAAAAGATGAAGTATGGCGGAATCATACTTACCAAGCTTTAGTGATGAAGAAAAACAAGCCAATGGAAGCTCCAATGTTGGGATGATTCGGCCAAGGAAGACAAGAAGAGGAAGCTCCAAGCTTTGTGTATTCCTTGCTCTATGATGGTTTCCCTATCCTCTTTTGATCCCTTGAAGGTGCTAGCCTTGCATGTTCCAAACATCAACCTTTTCTTCAAGCTTTTGGCAACCAAATTTGGAAGAAGATGAAGACCAAAACTGCATGCAGTTTTCGGTCAAGAAAAAGAGAGAGAGAGAGAGGATTTTCTTAATTGTTGATTACCAAAAATCAATTTATATTTATGCCATAATATTTATTAAATAATAATAAATCTATGACACAAGCCATGCAATGCTTAGAGTGTCAAACACTCAATTCCATGCATAACATTTGAGTGTATATACACTATCACCATGCAATGCATCATCATAAAAATAATGCATATAATGACATGTGTCATGTGGGCCCCACACGTTTCCAAATGAAAGTGGGCCCACGTGCACTCACGCGTTCGGGTTCGATATTTCCGAAATACCGACTTACGTCGCGACGTTATTAAATCGAATTTAAATAAATAATCGCGCTAGCGAAATTATTATTTACGTCGCTAACGAATTAATTCTAAATTAACTCGTATGCCCGAATTAAAATCTAATTTTAATTTCGCGTCGAAATCGAATTTCGATTATATATATGAATATAATAATTTTATCGATTAATTCCAAATTAATCGTTCTCTCTCTCTAAACAAGGTACTTTATCCGAGATAAAGTTTCTCCGCAATTAATCCAAGATTAATTAAGTTCGAATCAAATATCATAGGTGAATCTTCAGGAAGCGACCCAAGAGATCTCCGGATATGTTGGCAGTAAACTCGGTCGTCGGATAATCCGAACACGCACGTACCTCGTACTACGTTCTTACCGATTCACAAGACAAGGTTGGCTTCTAGCAAAGCGCCATGCCTACCCAATTCTCCAGAAATATTCTTATAGGAATATAAGATCTATATCAAGCGTAGTATACCGTAGTATTGCGTACATCGATCCAGTATCGGATGATCACATGCTAGGCCTGGGGCTGGAGATGTGTCTGCCCCGTACGAAACATATATCGGACATCAAGCAACTAGTCTCTTTAAATCGGACAATCCTGACCTGGTCATATTGTCCCGACGGTTGCAACCTTTTATAGAGTACTAGTTCTGTGTCCTGCGTGATCATCACCTCCATATGTCTGAAGCGATACTTCCATCTTGACATCACATCCAGTACACTACGATTCTCGATAAACCCAGAAGAGGTGTACACAGAACCGGTTAAGGTCCCCAACCACCAAAACCAAAGTTTACCGATTGTCGCAAGTACTAGCGATGTAAGTCTCAGGTTAAGACCATATACACCTACCCTGATGCGGCCTCCCATAGACACAGACATACTACCAATGGGATTCCGCGGGGTCTATCCAGAGCGAAGCTGTTTTCCGTACCATCGGTAAAACACAACCTCCTATCGCACTTGCATAAGTATCCAATACTTAAATATATGAGAACTATGCCGTTGTGCCCTCACAACGTGCACAAGCGCAATACTAGTCTATTCCGCATTATCGATGTCAGTCTCGATAATACTACGACTAGGGATATTTAATGATTAAACCTTTATGGATTGATACTGTCTCATATCATCTCAATCCAGTACTAATCATATGGACTTTCGCCATTTATTATCAAAGTAAATAATATTACAAAACGGCAAAAGGCAATTTCATTATCACATAGTTAATTTGTACAATAATACAATATCATTTACAAACAGTGACGCTATGGGACATAATGTCTAACAATCTCCCACTTGGCCTATAGCCAGTCACTCAAGCATCTAATACCCGAACTATGTATGTGTCGTTCAAAAACTTGCTGAAGAACAGCCTTCGTCAGCGGATCTGCAATGTTGTCATCTGATGTGACCTTCTCGACCTTTACATCGCCACGATGTATAATCTCCCGAATCAGATGGTAACGTCGAAGAACATGCTTGGACCTTTGATGAGACCTTGGTTCCTTAGCCTGTGCTATAGCCCCGTTATTGTCACAATACAATGGAACGGGCTCAGCTGCTAACGGAACTACCCTAATCCGATTAGGAACTTTCGGATCCAAACTGCCTCCTTTGCTGCTTCAGATGCAGCGATGTACTCCGCTTCTGTTGTTGAATCGGCAACAGTATCTTGCTTGGAAGATTTCCAGCTCACTGCTCCGTTATTCAAACAAAAATGTACCCGGATTGCGACTTGTAGTCATCCTTGTCGGTTTGGAAACTTGCATCGGTATACCCAGATACCGCAAGTTCTCCACCTCCATAAATTAAGAAAGCATCCTTAGTTCGTTTAAGATACTTAAGGATATTCTTAACTGCTATCCAGTGACCTTCACCTGGATCGGCCTGATAGCGACTGCACATGCTCAAAGCATATGAGACATCAGGTCGTGTACATATCATGGCATACATGATCGATCCGACTGCCGAGGCGAACGGTATCCGACTCATGTTGTCTCTCTCTTCCTGAGTCTTAGGACACATGTCCTTAGACAGAGAGGTACCACGTACCATTGGAACCAATCCCCTCTTGGATTGTTCCATGTTGAATCGCTTCAACACTTTATCAATGTATGTACTCTGGGAGAGTCCAAGCAGCTTTCTAGATCTATCCCGGTAGATCTTTATTCCAAGAATAAAGGCTGCTTCTCCCAGATCTTTCATGGAGAATTTTAATGAAAGCCAAGCTTTCACCGACGTTAGCATGGGAATGTCATTGCCTATAAGCAATACGTCGTCGACATAAAGGACAATAAAAGTAAGTGCTCTCCCACTAACCTTCTTGTATACACAAGGGTCATCTCGTTTTGCACGAAATCATTCTTTTATGATCTCATCAAAACGCTGATTCCATGACCGTGATGCTTGCTTCAATCCATAAATGGATCGATTTAACTTACAAACCTTGTTTGCAAGTCTAGGTACGATAAAACCGTCAGGCTGTTGCATATAAACATCCTCCAAAAGGTTTCCGTTAAGGAAAGCGGTTTTAACGTCCATCTGCCATATCTCGTAATCGAAATATGCAGCTATTGCAAGCATTATCCGAATGGATTTAATCATGGCAACGGGTGAGAAGGTTTCGTCATAATCAATACCATATTGTTGACGATACCCCTTCGCTACAAGCCTAGCTTTGTACGTTTGTACGTTGCCATCCATGTCGGTCTTCTTCTTGAAGATCCATCTGCATCCAATAGGCTTTACGCCTTCTGGTGCATCAACCAGTGTCCAAACTTGGTTGGCGTACATGGAATCCATCTCGGACTTCATGGCTTCTTGCCATAAAGCGGAATCGATATTTTGTATCGCTTCCTCATACGTAGCCGGCTCATTATCCTCAATAAGATTAATATCTACATGAGGTGAGATCAGGAACCCATACCTCTCAGGTACTGTTCTGACTCTCTCCGACCTACGCGGTCCTTGTGTATGTGAAGTTTGTGGTACAGACTCATCCCGGACGGTCTGTTCTTGTTCCGTCGTTGATTCATTGCCAGGAACAGTATCACTACGATCTTCATCGAGTTCTACTTTCCTCCCACTTACCACTGCATTTATAAAATCCTTCTCAAGGAAAAATGCATGTAGAGCAACAAATACTTTGTTCTCTTGTGGGTGATAGAAGTAATATCCTTTGGTTTCCCTAGGATATCCTACAAAAAGGCATTTATCAGATTTGGGTTCAAGTTTGGTACCTTCCAAACGTTTAACATATGCCCAGCATCCCCAAATCTTCAGGAAAGAGAAACCTGGTTTCCTTCCTGTCCATATCTCATATGGAGTCTGTTCAACAGACTTCGACGGTACCTTATTCAAAATAAGTATAGCACTGTTTAATGCGTATCCCCAGAAGGATATTGGTAGCTCAGTGCGACTCATCATTGACCTTACCATGTCCAACAAGGTGCGGTTCTCGTTCGGACACACCGTTTAATTGCGGTGTTCCAGGAGGAGTCCACTGTGAAAGAATACCATATTCTTTCAAGTAATCTTGAAACTCATAACTTAAGTATTCGCCACCACGGTCTGACCGTAATGTCTTAATACTCTTCTGTTTGTTTCTCCACTTCGTGTCGAAACTCTTTGAATTTCTCAAAAGTTTCCGACTTGTGTCTCATAAGATACACATAACCGTAACGAGATGCATCATCTGTAAAGGTTACGAAGTAGTGAAATCCACCTCTAGCCTGGCTAGACATGGGCCCGCATACGTCAGTATGAACGAGAGCCAACAGTTTGTGGCACGTTCACCTTTACTTCTAAAAGGTGATTTAGGCATTTTGCCTAAAAGACAAGATTCGCAGACGTCATATGAATTGGGATCAAATTCGTCCAAGTACCCACTCTTCGAAAGTGTGGATATGCGAGTCTTGTTAATGTGTCCTAGACGACAATGCCACATATAAGCTTCATCTTTTAGATTACTCCTTTTGAGCCTTTTGTTTGTCATTTTAGGAGATTCATTTATATTCAAAAATAAAGACCGTTATTTGCAACAGCTGTGCAAATTTCTGCATCATTTTTATATAAATAACACCCAGTGTTTCTAAATACAAAAGTGTAACCCTGCTGGGTTAACAAGGATACAGATAAATATTCCTAGTTAAACTAGGTACAAAATAACAGTCAAAAGTTTAAGTACATGCCCTGAGGGCAGTTCTAAAAACAAAAGTCCCTACGGCCAAAACAGCAACTGGTGTTCCGTTTCCGACCGTAGATCCATCTCCCCTGACGCCAGCATCCTGCTATCATGCAGATCCTGCACATCAGTACAAATATGAGCACCACAACCAGAATCAAAAATCCAATTTTTAAAACTAGAAGTATTCATATTTATCTCAATAACAAAACATACCAGAGGCGATAGCCTTGCCAGCCTTGATATCCTCCCTCTGCACAATTCCATTCGGCAGTCACGTTTCCAGTGACCCCTCTTGCCGCAGTTAAGGCAGATGTCGCGAGATTTGTCCTTTGGCTTCCTAGAAGCCACTGTCAACTTGCCTTTGCCCTTCTTCTTGAACTTCTCTTCCTCGCACCTCCAATTGCCTTGGGCCCGCCTTTGGCGCATGAGAGGTCGATGCATAATGCGCCTCGCGCTTGCTCCCCTTTAGGAGTTCCCTTTCGGACTCCTTCAGCACGGACAACAATCTCCAAGAGTGTCGTCAGTATCCATCAACTTATAGTTGATGATGATTTGTTTCCAAGTATCGGGCAGCGATTGTAATATCATATCAATCGTCAGCTCTGCCTCCAAGACAATGCCCATATGGCTAACTCATCAATGTCAGCGATCATTTGAGTCCCGTGGGCCTCAACTGATGCGCCGTCTGTCATCCGGGAGCGGAAGAGTTTCCTTACTAGCTCGTACCTCTTCATCCGCTTGTTAGTGCGGTGAAGATCACGCAATCTTGCCATCATGTTATAGGGATCCAAGTCCCTGTTTTGGCGTCTGAAATGCTGGGTCATTGCAGCTAGCATAACTGACTGAGCTTGGTCACAATCGTCACTATGAGTTTTCCATAACTCTAGCTCCAGTGGCTCAGTGGGTTTAGGCGGGAGGGAGGTCTGAATAGTATACAGTATCCTCTCAGCCCCAAGCACTATCTTGAGGTTCATTTCCCAGTCGGCAAAGTTTGTCCCTTTGAAGACATTATCGCCCATGATTATGTCGCGGATATTACCTTTGCCAGTCATCTTGACAACTATAGTCCAACTATAAGTCAACGATGTTATGGGTACAGTCAAACTGTTACAAGTAAAATAACAATATATTAGTCCAACTAATTATTTAAAATATTGACGAAATAATTTTGAAAGACGAGTAAGGCTAATTATCTGAACGAAATTGCAAATTCAATAATAGCCTCCCACTATTTTCTTCAAGTTTCTAACCCTCTGTAGACAACTCGGGAAATCTAATTTCCTAGTGGGCTAGGATCCCGTTAAATAACACACAACCTTGACTTTGGCCAACAAGTTGTATGATATTTACCTAGGTAGATCTTGAAGATCAATTGGATCCCATCCAATTCCTAGATCCGGTTAGGTGGACATCCAAGTCCGAAAACATATATATCTAATACATATGTCAATGTATCCATACATTTTCCTAACCATTTCCTCCGAATCAACTAAGCCTTGGCTTTGGCAACAAAAACCTAATGATTCCAGTTAAGCGGGACCCATTGAAAGGAAAATTTCGTAATCAATGTCGATGGACAAGAAGTGATCTTGACTTTGGCCAATAAAATCACGACTTGGACAGGACACCGATGTGGAACACAAACCTCTCTGATTCAAACACATCCTGATTGACAAAGGTCTTGACTTTGGCCAAAACCAACCAATGCCAATTTCGGATCTTGAGAAAGAATCATTCAACGGAAGGAAATTCGCTTAATATGTTTGAGGGATTTTCGCGTAATTGGCAACCAATTAATTATCTTTGTTAGTCTCATCATCATACACCCTTAAGCATGCTTCTAAAACATCATAAAGCGCGTAAAGTAAATTAATAGTGATATGCGGATGGATATATAAACAACTTGTTCCTAGAAACAAATCACCTCCATTTCCTCTCCCCGCTAGCACTATTCTACTACTACCCAATTACATAATACACTAAGAGAAACCTCATTTACATTGAGGGGAATTAGGTGAGAAGAGAATACAAAGAGATAAAGAGATAAGGCTGGACACGCAGGTCCAATTATAAATTCCAAATTGACAAATAAACTTCTAAAATTACCCTTTCCCTTCTAATATCCATCCGATATACACATTCATTCATCACATACATATATATTCAAACAAGACATGCTTTTACAACCAATCTAATCCAATTAATTAGTCTTTGTTAAAGTGATCATCCAATGTTTCAAACAACGGTTTGATTTTGTGCGAGTCCAACTCGATTGAGAATAAGTACATAAGGTACGAATTCGCGAATTATATCGAACTACTTATTAAATCTAATTAATTCGTATTCAATCTACTAATTCGATTATTTAATTCCAAATTAAATGTTTACACTTTTAATATGCTTAAAGACTTAGATTCTAAATCTAATCTTATTGGCTCTCAAGCCCAACTAACATCCAATGTTGAATTTAATTCAAGTCAAATGGGCTTTAGAATTGATTTATTAAGGCTTGGGCTTTGGTCAATGTGGGTCAAACCCAATTACCAAGCCCAAATAAGGAATCACCCTTAAGTGCCATAAAACCAATTTAAGCCCATAAGGCCCAATTAAATTATTAAAAGCCCATTAATTCAATTTTAATATTCCAAACATTAAAGTCCAATTAATTAAAGTGTAATACCAAGATTAATATATTAAACCAAATATTTCAAAAATACCCATTTAATTTATTAATCATGTATTTTTCAAAATAAATGTCCAACATTATTTAACAAAAAATCAACTCCTTTACATGTCCTATGTATTCGGCCAAGGTGAGTTTTTTGTGTCGATTTGTTTTCAATCCGATTGAATTATTAATCTACGTCCCTAACACGTTCTAAGTCATCCAATGATCTTAAACACAAAAAAATTCCAATCCACTCCAAGTAGCAACACATTCGGCCAAGGCATGAATTGGGGAAAAATCATCAATGCATTTTTCATAAAATGATTCCATGTAATATCATGTTATATACATGCAAGCATACTTATTAATCAAATTTCATAAGAACATGCTTATATCAATTTCATCATACCATTCGGCCAAGGTGAAGATTTGGGGGAAAAATCATCCAATGCATTTTTCATAAAAATGATTCCATGTAATATCTTCTATATACATGCAAGCATACTTATTCATCAAATTTCACCAAACATGCTTCAATCAATTTATCACACCCATTCGGCCAAGGTAAAATTTTTTGGGGAAAAATCATCCAATGCATTTTTCATAAAATTGATTCCATGTAACATCATTTACCTACATGCAAGCATACTCATTCATCAAATTTCACAAGAACATGCTTCAATCAATTTAGTCAAATTTTAACCTAAAGTATTTCATGCTTAACCCTGGCTCATGCTACCATTGTTGGTTTCTATAATATGTCCCAAGGAAAGATTAAGCATATTGAAATACACATAAAGAATATATATTAAAATTTGATGAAGTATGGCGGAATCATACTTACAAGCTTTGTGATGAAGAAAAAAACAGCCAAATGGAAGCTCCAAGTGTTGGGATGATTCGGCCAAGAAGCAAGAAGAAGGAAGCTCCAAGCTTTGTGTATTCCTTGCTCTATGATGGTTTCCCTATCACCTCTTTTGATCCTTGAAGGTGCTAGCCTTGCATGTTCCAAACATCAACCTTTTCTTCAAGCTTTTGGCAACCAAATTTGAAGAAGATGAAGACCAAAACTGCATGCAGGTTTCGGCAAGAAAAGAGAGAAGAGAGGATTTTCTTAATTGATTTTGATACCAAAAATCAATTTATATTTATGCCATAATATTTATTAAATAATAATAAATCTATGACACAAGCCATGCAAATGCTTAGAGTGTCAAACACTCAAATTCCATGCATAACATTTGAGTGAATATACACTATCACCATGCAATGCTTCATCAATACATAATGCCATATAATGACATGTGTCATGTGGGCCCCACACGTTTCCAAATGAAAGTGGGCCCACGTGCACTCACGCGCTCGGGTTCGATATTTCCGAAATACCGACTTACGTCGCGACGTTAATTAAATCGAATTTAAATAAATAACGCGGCCTAGCGAAATTATTATTTACGTCGCTAACGAATTAATTCTAAATTAACTCGTATGCCCGAATTAAAATCTAATTTTAATTTCGCGTCGAAATCGAATTTCGATTATTATATCGAATATAATAATTTAACGATTAATTCCAAATTAATCGTTCTTTCTCTCTAAACAAGGTACTTTATCCGAGATAAAGTTTCTCCGCAATTAATCCAAGATTAATTAAGTTCGAATCAAATATCATAGGTGAATCTTCAGGAAGCGACCCAAGAGATCTCGGATATGTTGGCAGTAAATTCGGTCGTCGGATAATCCGAACACGCACGTACCTCGTACTACGTTCTCACCGATTCACAAGACAAGGTTGGCTTCTAGCAAAGCGCCATGCCTACCCAATTCTCCAGAAATATTCTTATAGGAATATAAGATCTATATCAAGCGTAGTATACGTAGTATTGCGTACCTCGATCCAGTATCAGATGATCACCTGCTAGGCCTAGGCTGGAGATGTGTCTGCCCCGTACGCAAACATTATATGGACATCAAGCAACTAGTCTCTTAAATCGGACAATCCTGACCTGGTCATATTGTCCCGACGGTTGCAACCTTTTATAGAGTACTAGTCTGTGTCCTGCGTTATCATCACCTCCATATGTCTGAAGCGACATTCCATCTTGACATCACATCCAGTACACTACGCTTCTCGATAAACCCAGAAGAGTGTGTACACAGAACCGGTTAAGGTGTCCCAACCACCAAAAAGTTTACCGATTGTCGCAAGTTAAGCGATGTAAGTCTCAGGTTAATAACCATATACCACCTACCCTGATGCGGCCTCCCATAGACACATAGACATACTACCAATGGGATTCCGCGGGGTCTATCCAGAGCGAAGCTGTTTTCCATACCATCGGTAAAACACAACCTCCTATCGCACTTGCATAAGTATCCAATACTTAAATATATGAGAACTATGCCGTTGTGCCCTCACAACGTGCACAAGCGCAATACTAGCATTATTCCGCATTATCGATGTCCAGTCTCGATAATACTACGGCTAGGGATATTTAATGATTAACCTTTATGGATTGATACTGTCTCATATCATTCAATCCAGTACTAATCATATGGACTTTCGCCATTTATTAGTCAAAGTAAATAACTTTACAAAATGCAAAAGACAATTTCATAATCCATAGTTACTTTTGTACAATAATACATATCATTTACAAACAGTGACGCTATGGGATACTGTCTAAAACACTTTACCATGCATCTAGGCATTCCTTCTCAAGGAAAAATGCATGATAGAGCAACAAATACTTTCTTCTCTTTGTGGTGATAGAAGTAATATCCTTGGTTTCCCTAGGATACCAACAATCCCACGAAAAGGCATTTATCTGATTGGGTTCTAGTTTGGTACCTTCCAAACGTTTAACATATGCCCAGCATCCCCAAATCTTCAGGAAAAAGAGAAACCTGGTTTCCTCTATGTCCATATCTCATATGGAGTCTGTTCAACAGACTTTGACTGAACCTTATTCAAAATAAGTACTGCCCTGTTGAATGCGTATCCAAGAAGGATTGGTAGCTCAGTGCGAGTCATCATCGACCTTACCATGTCTAACAAGGTACGGTTTCTCCGTTCAGCACCACCGTTTAATTGCGGTGTTCCAGGAGGAGTCCACTGTGAAAGAATACCATATTCTTTCAAGTAATCTTGAAACTCATAACTTAAGTATCGCCACCACGGTCCGACCGCAATGTCTTAATACTCTTGCCTGTTTGTTTTTTCTACTTCGTGTCGAAACTCTTTGAATTTATCAAAGTTTCCGACTTGTGTCTCATTGAGATACATAACCATAACGAGATGCATTCATCCGTAAAGGTTACGAAGTTATGATATATCCACCTCTAGCCTGGCTAGACATGGGCCCATATATGTCGCTATGAACGAGGGTAACCAGTTCTGTGGCACGTTCACCTTTACTACTAAAAGGTGATTTAGGCATTTTGCCTAAAAGACAAGATTCGCAGACATCATATGAATTAGGATCAAATCCGTCCAAGTACCCACTCTTCGAAAGTGTGGATATGCGGAGTTTGTTAATGTGTCCTAGACGACAATGCCACATATAAGCTTCTCTTTTAGATTACTCATTTGAGCCTTTTGTTTGTTATTTTATGTTTAGGAGATTCGTTTATATTCAAAATATAAAGGCCTTATTTGCAACAGCAGTGCAAATTTCTGCATCATTTTTATATAAATAACACCCAGTGTTTCTAAATACAAAAGTGTA
>SKCR01028433.1:0-19113 GCA_019454045.1 Zanthoxylum bungeanum
CCAGTCAAACTGCTCAAAAAATGACTGTTGGCACCTCTGGAACCGGTATGCCGATTTTGAGAACGATATACCTATTTCTGATGACCAGTCAAGACTCACAGCATAAGATATTTTGGCCATAACTTGCTCTAGAAAATTCCAAATCAAGATCCGTAAATTTCTGCGTAAACTAGACACATAGATCTATCTACTGTAAAAATTTCGTCTTTAAAAACATTAAGATGAATTTTATGGAAATTTTCTAATTTGACATTAATGCAGAAAATGCATATCTGAAAATGTTATCGTAAAATGGTTCTAGTAAAAGTTCTATATGTCAGAATTGTGTTCCGTTTGAACCGTAGCAAACTAGAGACATATATCTATCTAATGGTATATCATTTGAAGTTTAATTCAACCGTTTTCTAGTTTTTGGAAGACCATTTATCGATGCACTTGTGCATTGAAGTTCATTTTGGTGCAAATAAAATGTAAATGATTCTTTAAGCATTCTATACCATTTTAAATGCAAGTGATGCAAAATGTATGATTCCTAAGAGCTTTAGATCATTTAATAAACTCACTTACAATTAGATTTAGCTCTTAATCATTATCTTGATCTTCATTTTATTTGGCTCTTACTTTGGCTTTTCCATCTTAATTTTGGCTCTTTATCATCTTTGTTTTCTTGAACATCTTATAACTCATTTTAGCTCTTTATCAATATTTTGACTTCGTTATTATCTTTTTGTAATGTCTGTTAAAGCACGTCGAAGTCTTAACTCACTACAAGAATTAGACCATTTAGCGTCGAATTGTTTCGACGCCATAAGTGACAATTTCGACGCAAATGATATTTAGCGTCGAAAAAATTAGACGCAAACAATGGACGATAAAATGTCGACGAAAACCACTTTTAGCGTCGAAATAATTAACTGCAACGCTAAAAAACAGTATTCTGCGTCCAAGTTATTTCGACGCTAAAGTAAATTGTTCGACGCTATATTGTATATTTGGCGACGAAATATATCGACGTAAAATTCTCACTTTTAGCGTCGTAATGTGTCGACGCTAAAGTATATTAAAAAAGTATTATATGTAAGCTTACAGCGACCATTGTTACTATTAGCGTCGAAACATTTCGACGCTAAAAGTGACTTTTAGCATCGAAACTTGTCGAGGCTAACGTATATTAAAAAAGTATTATATGTACGCTTACAGCGGCCATTTTTGATACTATTAGCGTCGAAATATTCGACGCTAAAAGTAAAAAATTTATTTTTTTAAAAATTAGTAATTTACTTATTTTTTGGTCTAAAATATTTAATTTAGTTGAAAAAAAATGTAATTAATGACGAAATATTATATTGAAATTTGTTTTAGAAAAAAGAAATATTATATTAAATTTATTTGTTCAAAATGTTTATACAAAACCAAATATAAAATTAATTGCTACTGTGATGGAGGGACGCTCGAGCCCGATGCACCATGACTCATTGAGGCCTCGAACATCTGACGGAAAGCCAGCAGTTGCTGTTCCAACTGCTCCATCTTCTTCTCGTGGTCCACCGTGACCTGTTGTAGCTTCTCCTTAGTCTGTTGCAGCTCGTCTCGGGTGCTGGCTAACTCGTCTTGAAGAGATACATTGTCCGAATTACCACAATTGCGTGCAGATGACGTTGGCTTCTTACGAATGCCAAGACCAACGTTGTAAGCTGTCTGATTCTTGAAAACCAATTGCGACAGCTGCTCATCTGGTATGGGGTCAGTCCCTGTCTCCTGAGTTTGATGTTGAAGTTCCATCATTTCGTTCTGTTTCAAAAAATAAGTTAATATTAGAATTTGAGAAAAAAATTTAACATATATAATATTAATAATTATTTATTTAAAAACTGAAACTTACATAGCAGCGTTCGGCTTCTTCATTTATCCATTTATTCTTGTCATTGTAATGCGTCACACGGAAAAAATCTGGAAATGATTGCACCTCACCTGTGTTACTCTGTTATAAACATAAAATAAATTCAATATTATTCCAGATAGTAAAAACAATTAACTGTTAAATTTTACGTTAGGATATATTTACCTCAGAATGTTCGGCACGATGTTGGATAAATGGCTTCGAACCTCCGCACGGTGGTTAAAACGCAAGTGACTTCGATTTTCCGCATTTGCGTGACATTTATCCTGTATTCACCAACACTGTAAGTACCGAAAACAAAGACAATTATAAATTTCCGTTTATTTCAAAATTTACCTCGTGTTTTTTGCTAGACCAAAGCTCACATAAGAATGTCCAATCTTGTTCCTCTATAAAATCAGGCTTGTGTTGTGGAGCATTTGAAGGTCCATGTTCGTCGAATATTGGTTTCAGGACTTTTGTTCTATAATCTTTATAACTTTTCCCCATGTGGTAGTCAATATATTGTTGGACATTCACTTGGGTCAGATCGAAGTCGAACCATTCCTACATGAAAATTCGAGTAAAAATAAGTATCAAATAAAAATGTTAAATAACAAACAATATCGAAAACTTACAAGTAGCGAAGGGAATAGCTGTGTTCATTTTTGTCTCCCACGGTATCTTTCTCCAAGATACGTAGTTTTGGGGAGCTTCATATCGAGTTGTAACTCCTATGGCTGTATTAAACGCTGAATTATGTTGTCCGACTTGAGTGTGTCCATCATCTGATATCTCTATCCGAATACGGCCGTGAGCCTTAACGTACTTAGCCAACCCCAGGCCACGGGTGCGTCCTCGACCCTTCACTGTACTGGACTCACCTGTGCTAGCAGAGAAATCACCAGGGCCAGTTGCCTTGTTGATGTAGATGGAGTCGCGGTAGCCCATTTGCGATTGCCCGGTGCCATCTGCAAAACCTGTCGCATTAGCGTCATCAAATTCAAAGTTCTTATACATATACATACATATCCATACAAGTCAATACAACTTAACAAAAACGCTTATCACATCGAATGCTCACTTTCGTAAGTTTCGAATTCCAAAACACATACAAACATTCCAAAACACATACTATAATATATGAACTTTCGAATTCCAAAACACATACAAACATTCCAAAACACATACTATATATACTTATGAACTTTCGAATTCCAAAACACATACAAACATTCCAAAACACATACTATACTATACGAAGTTTCGAATTCCAAAACACATACATAAACATGAACGGATCATTCATACATTTCCATGGAGGTAAGTTATATGGAATGACAATAACGGGCCAGATGCTATAAGAGTTGTACATATTCCCAAATGGGTTAAAACCATCAGGGCAATACCTAACCTGACATTACGGGGGTCCTCAGCGAAACGGGGGACATGTCATCAAATTGCTTCCATTCGGTTCCGTCCGCAGGATGTCTAAGTATGCCCTCCGCACCGATCCTCTTTTCATGATGCCACATCATATCAGTCGCTGTGTGTCGTGACATGAACAATCTCTGCAGCCTGGGCGTTAAAGGGAAATATCGCAATATCTTTTGAGGCACTTTCTTTCTTCCCCATACCACGGACTTTGTACCGACTTTCACCACATATCGGACAATGTTCAAGTGATTCATACTCGGCACGAAATAATACACAATCAAACTTACAAGCATGAATGGATTCATACCCCATTCCCAGATCACGCAACTTTTCTTTGCCTCTTAGTACGACTTAGGCAATTCGCTTCCAACCGGTAACATTTGGGCCAGTAACTCTAACATCATATCGATACTTTTGTTGGTCATTCTGTTGATCACTTTAATGTGTAATAATTCACAACGAAATTCAAGATCGACATTCCAGCACATTCGAATGGAATTTTTTTTGCCTCATCAAGTAGTTCACTAAATAAATTTTGATCATTCCACTTAACACTGGCATGTCGCCACTAACACTATGACCAAGTTGTGGACCTTGTAAGTCATGCAAAATATCGGCGATCTCATCGTTTGCAGGTTGATTGTAACTACTGCTCCCTTCGCCGACATCATAAATCCGTGACTGAGAATGATACTGCTCACCGTGATAAATCCACGTACGGTAAGTTGGTGATATTCCTGGCATGTATAAATGATTATGAACTTCATCTAACCGCTTCCTTTTCCTATTCAAACAATTTGCACATGGACAACGAACACGACCTTCTGCATCAATGTGTTGCTTTGCGACTTCCATAAACTCAGACACTCCATTACGATATTCAACACTCAATCTATCCAGAGAGCTCATCCAATTTCTATCCATTTCAGCAGAATACCTAAATATAATAATATAATTATTAGATATCATTTTACAGTAATCAACATTACTAATTCAGTAATACTTAATTTAAGCATATAATATATATATTTGGTTGATAAATTAAATAGTTTACAAAAAAATTATATTTTAATTAATAATAACTTTCTCTACATATATGAATCATAAATCACTAACAAACAACAATATAAACAACATATATAATCATAAAAATTGAAATAATAAAGAAATATGAAAGAATAATTACCTTATCGGAAATTGATTACAATTTATTGAAAATTTTTAGGAGAGATGTGAGGCTGTAGAGGAGAAATTCTCAGATTTCAGAGGATGAAATGAAGAGAATGAGAGAAAAACAGAGGGGGAGAAGGGTTGGTGACCATCTGCATTTTAATCTATCTTTAGCGTCGAATACACCAATTCGACGCTAATTGTCACCGTTTTTAGCGTCGAAAACGTTTTGTCGACGCTAAATATCAACAATTAGCGTCGAATTTAATTTAGACGCGAAAGAATCAAGGATCTGTCGGTGGAAGCTTCATAACTCTTTAGCGTCGAACATAGTTTCGACGCTAAAGTATTATTTTTTTGGCGTCGAATATTCAAATTCGACGCTACTTGTGTACGTTATTAGCGTCGAAACCGTTTTTTCGACGCTAAACATAATACTTTTTAGCGTCGAATTTAATTTAGACGCGAAGAGTCAGGGATTTGTCGGTGGAAACTTTATAAACCTTTAGCGACGATATATGTTCAACGCTAAAGTATATTTGTGGCGTCGACACCTTTTTTCGACGATAAAAATGTAATATTTGGCGCCAAAATTATTGCAATAATATAATTATTCAGCGTCGAATAGTATTCGACGCTAAAGTTCTGTTTTTTAGCGTCGAAAAATATGTTCGACGCTAAAACATTAATATTCTGCGTCGAAATTTTATTCCGTCGCTAAAAATATGACATATAGCGTCGAAAATGATTTTCGACGCTAAATCTCACTTTTAGCGTCGAATAATGTTTCGACGCTAAATATTTGGACGCTAAAAGCCATAATTCTTGTAGTGACTCTTGTTGTATCATCAAAATTCATTACGCAATTGTGTCGCTAACACATATAATTAATATACATCAAAATACATCACATATATGAAAAGTCTCAATTTTGATGTAGACATAAACCCTAATTTTTCAATTAACCAAAATTAATTCAATTTTTTTTTTAATCCAATCTCTATAACACCATTCAAGCTATTGTGAATGAATATTTTATTTCCTGTGTTGTGATATTTGGATTTATTTTTTGAGAATCTAGTATTTGATTTGTGGCATAAAAATGTTTTCGAACAGAAATAATGAAGGAAGGAAGGAAAAAAAATTAAGAGGTAAGCACTGAGACAAGCAATTTTTATTTTGTCACTGTGCAAGAGGTTTTTTTATTTTATTTTTTTTGCTCGAAAAAGAACCACTCGAATTTCGAAAAGGCAAAACATAAATGTGACAGCAACTATTAACATTGAAAAACATGACAAGTGCATGCCGTGGACCACAAATCGTTTTAAATTTGAATAATAATAAATATTCAAAAATGATAGATACATTTATACTTATCACGAAAATAATTACAATCTTCTCATTGTAGCTACAGTGATCACTGTAATTATAATGAAATGGATGTAATTATTTTCGAGATAAATTTATGTATATGTATCACTTCTACTAATTATTAGAATCAATTATTGGTCTCTACGGCCCAAGCTTGCTCAAACCATGTGCTTCAGCATTTGTTTTATTTGCTTGTAGCATTAGATAGAGAATTCCCAAATGCCAAGTCTAGTAATGGCATTAATGACTTTTTTGTAAAAAAAATCTATTATTAATTTCAAGCTATAGGTAGGTTACCAAGTTTTACGTTTTCCCTCTAGAAATGAAACAATGGAACCCTAATCTAAAAACTCCTAAGACAAAGAACCTGACACAAACACAACTAGTAAAATTTGATATGAATCCAAATTAATATCTAAATTCATCTCTTAATGTAAACATAAACTTATAATATTAGTTTAGGAAATAAGAAAGAAAATTCTCCTTCAATATATAAATCAATATTTATTCACCATAATTTTTCATTACAACATAAACAAATATTGAATCAATTTTTTATCTTACTTTTGCAATTAAACATTCATATTGCACCGCACAGTTTCGTACAGTTTGGACTTCACGCGTTTTTCGAAACTGTGAGTCATGATTAAGAAATTAAAGAGCAAACAAAATCAAAAACAAATAATAAAAGAAAAAGTTATTCTAAAACGTTTAAACAAATGCACCTGATTGATTATGAATGATATGTTTTGATATTTTTTTTGCCCCTTGTTATTCTTTTGTTTAACCAAAAGCAAGCATCAATTATTAAGAGAAAGTGAGTGTGTAAACTGCCGTAAAAAATGTTGGGATTTTTAATTGTTTAATATAAAACAACGGAACGTGAAAAATTAAAATTTTCCCATTTACTTGATTTTTCTTTTGTAAATAAAATAAACTAATTTATTCTAATCATTTAATACACAAAAATCAAATTTTGGACAAAACCCTTCGTATTGTCGTGAACCACTATTTTTGCCAAATTTCTACATTTTGATCTTTTTAGTCATAGTTTGTCAAATACAAACATAGGTGATTTCCAATCATTGCCAATATGATTAGTACATTTAATATGCATCAAAATACATCACATATATGAAAAGTCTCATTTTTGATTTAGATATAAACCCTAATTTTTCAGTTAACTAAAATTAACCAAAAGTAATTCAATATCTTTTTTTAATCCAATCTCTACAACACCATTCAAGTCTCTCCACTTTGCAATAACTCAAGAACATTTCTAGGTCATCATTGAGTGGCTTAATAACTCTAGAATGGCAACCAAGTCATCTAATGACCAAAAGTGAGCATTATAAACCATTAATAAGTTTACTTTAATTTCATACATGCATATATCAGTCATTCAAACTTTCAAGCTTCTTAACACAAAATCAAGAGAGTAGAAAAACATAACACATCATATTTTATAGCCTAGAACAATAGACTCGTTTTTCTATTTTAAGAAAAGATTAAAATACTTACTAATCTTCAAGTTTTTCCTTTGTTTAAGCTTAGCACATTGTTTTTTTTTCCTCTCAATTCTTTTAATTTGTCTATTTTGAGGATTAACCTAATGAAAGAAAAATGAAATAAAACTTTTTATACTCCCCCCCCCCCCCCCCCCCCCGGGGGGCTGGATTTTATGGAAAGAAATATCTCATTTTTGTTTCAACTTTTATTAGTTAAATAAGATTAGTTATGTTGTTCAATTTGTACACTACAACTTTAAATGAATTTCAACAAGTTAAACCAATCATATTTATCCATTTCCAAACTAAATCATAACGTTAGATATTTTTATTTTAATTACTTAACTATTAAATAATCAAATAGTTACTTAAATATAAATATCTAAATACATGTATCATATTTACATTAAATAATCAATATATATATATATATATATATTTTAAGGTATATGTCAAATGTCTTATTTGACAATTAATTAATGTGTATTTAAAAAATCATGTATTAAATACAAATAAACAGTAATTAGGAAATAATCGAAAAGTCTCTTTACATGTAACTATTCGTTCAATCATTAAAAGATTTATAAATAATCAATATTATTCATAACTGTTGTCCTAGTACTCTACAAGTATATTTTATTATGTGAGACTCTTTAAGTTCAGGCATATCCGTCACGAAATCCAATTTCGTGTCCATAATTTACCCACGCGTAAATTATGATGACCATGGATAAACTCGCTGAACTATACAGGATGAGGTCATTGCATACATATAATTCCTCTGTCATCTAAAACACCAAACAAGCCTCACCACAATGAAATAACTATAGAACAATTCTAGGTCATCTAAAAGTGGGTCAATAACTCTAGAATGACAACTAATTTCTTAAACCATCAATAGAATGCTTATTAACTCATTAGTAACATTTTATGATCTTTATACATGCTCAACCCTCTCCAAAAACTTCCATTCTCCAAAATACATAGAATAAAGAATAGGAAAAACATAAGAACATCACAAAATGAAGACCACAACAAAAGGAACATTTCTCCTCTAATGGTAAGTTGGAAATACTTACTAAATTCCAAGCTTTTCCTTGTTTTTGCTTTTCTTTCTCTCAAGCTTCTATGTCTTCTTTCAATGGAGTTTTAGTAAAGTGTGAAAGGCTATCAAACCCTAAAATGAAACAAAACAATATATACTTTCATACTAGCCTTGGCCGAAAATGGTATATACAAAATATCAAGATATTTATTTTTAGTTTCATTAAAGTTCAACTTGTCAACTTATTTTAATGATCATTACACTTTAATGATATATTCAACCAAGTCAACAATTACAACTTAGTCATTAAACTAAATATCATAAATTTAAAATATTAATACTTTAATTAATTTAATCATTTAATAATTAATTAATTAATTAATTAATTACAAATATATTAAATATATGTATTATATTTACAATAAATCAAATACATATATATATTTTATGATATTAGTCAAATATCTCAATTTGACAATTAATTAATGTCTATTCGAATTAATCTAACATTAAATACAAATACACAAAAATTAAGGAAATGACTATCGGGTCCTTACACATGTATTTTGTGTTTAATCTTTAAACGACTTTATAAATAATCAATATTATTTATAAATGTTATCTTATTGCTCTACGAGTATATTCCATTAGTGAGACTCTCTAGATTCAGGTATATCCGTCACGAAATCCAATTTCGTGTCCATAATTTATCCACCCGTAAATTATGACGACCACGGATAAACTCACTGAATTATACAGGTTGAGGTCATGGCAAATGTATAATTCATCCGTCACAGGTATCCGGATATATCCCAGAGATATAGATGTAAACGTCAAATCTCTATAGGGATTATCCCGTCGACGTCTTTATTAGCAATCTCAAAAGGATCGTTTAGAACTGGCTTCTAAACTGTACCACGGGCCTGTGGTTTTTATCTGATTGCTAATCAAATGGACTATCTATGCTCTGTACACAGAACTGACGGATCCTATCTCGATACACACATAACACCCTGAGGATCTATCTACACCCAACGAACAGGCGGAGGTCTGATCTTAATAGATCGGTAACGTGATTGTTATCTAAGTGTAGAAAATATCTCATGTGCCCACAGTGGCATCTCAAATCTAAGAATCACAAGTTCTACTCAACCCGAGAAGATTCTTATTGACGTTGGTGTACTATCCATTAAGAATCTTCGGTGATTCGTTCAGTGTTTATTCGCTATAAATCTCTACACGTCTATACTAGTCTCCAAGACTTATGGTTCATTGAGAAACCATTGGAATCATATATTCCAGTATATGACATGTACCGGTCTCAATTGGTTTACTTTACTGACCAAATAGTGTAAACATTAACCAGGAACAATCTGAGAATGACAACATCATGCTACAACTCAATGTTAGTTGCGACGCTTTTGCAACAGCATCATGACTAGTCATTCTAAAGTCATTACGTCTTTATCATATTAAAAGATATATTATATTATAGAAACTGCATCTATTATTCATAATAATAACGTTTTACAGTAGTATTCTCAAAAAAATACAACCGGGAATTGGCGCTCTGAGCACCAACCCCAACAAAATCTCCCACTTGCTTTAGTGCCAATAAGGATTGTATCTAATACCCATCGACTCCACGTGTTTGTCAAACAACTTCAGAGGTATGGCCTTCGTCAGCGGGTCTACTATATTATCTTCACTCGGTACCTTGCACACAATAATATCCCCCCGCGGCACAATCTCTAGAATAATGTGGTAATTGCGTTCCACATGCTTCGACTTCTGATGCGCCTTCGTTCCTTTGCTTGCGCAATGGCTCCAATATTATCACAGTATAACGGAATCACATTCTCGATATTTGGGACAACTCCCAATTCTGTGATAAAATTCTTTATCCACACAGCTTTTTTTGCAGCTTCGGAAGCTGTAATATATTCCTCCTCAGTGGTGGAATCTGCTGTTGACCCCTGTTTGGAACTCTTCCAACAAAATGCACCTTCGTTAAGGGTAAATATGAATCCAGATGTAGACTTTCTATATCAGGATCCAATTGGAATCAGAATCCGTATACCTATTAACTTACAGTTCGTTTCCTCCATAAATTATTAACTTATCCTTTGTACCTTTAAGATACTTCAGGATATGTTTAATGGCCATCCAATGGTCATTACCTGGATTGGATTGATATCGACTAGTTACGCTAACAGCGAAACTGATATCAGGCCTTGTACATAACATGGCATACTTTATGCTACCCAAACAAGAAGCATAAGGTTGGTTAGACATTCTAACTTTTTCATCTTCTGTTTGTGGACACATCTTCTTTGAAAGATGAATCTCATATCTGAACGGTATGTTTGCTGTCTTACAGTTACCAAAATTATACCATTCCATGATCTTATCTATGTACGTTGATTAGGATAACCCAATTAGCCTCCTTTGTCTATCTCTATAGTTTTATCCCTAAAATATAGGAAGGTTTCTCTCAGGTCCTTCATGGAGAAATTCTTACAGAGGTACGCTTTGATGCTTTGTAACACACCTAAATCATTCCCAATGATTTGGATGTCATCAAAATATAGGACTAAAAATACGACCATGCTCCCACTGGCCTTCTGATACACACAGGATTCTTCCGAGTTCTTGAGAAAACCAAACGATCTAATAATCTCATCGAATCGAAGATTCCAATTTCGTGAAGCTTATTTAAGTCCATAAATGGACTTTTTAAGCTTACATACCATACCCGAGTTTTCGCTGGACGCAAAACCTTTTGGCTGTTCCATGTAGATTTCTTCATCGAGAAATCCATTTTGAAAAGCCATTTTGACATCCATTTGCCAAATCTCGTAATCATGATACGCAGCTATAGAAAGCAAAATCCTAATAGACTTAAGCATGGCTACAGGTGAAAAAGTTTCAACGTAGTCGACGCCAAGTCGCTGCATGTAATCTTTTACAACCAGTCGGGCCTTGTAAGTTTCAACCTTACCGTCAGGCCCGCGCTTCCTTTTGTAAACCCATTTACAACCGATGGGAACAATTCCTTCTGGAAGCGGAACCAAGTCCCAGACTTGATTCCCATGCATTGAGTCTATTTCAGATTTCATAGAACCTTGCCATTTCATAGAGTCGATGTCCAACATCGATTCTCTATAGGTAAAAGGATCAGTCTCTTCAACTAAGAGAACATCAAGACTCATTTCTTGTATCAAATACAAGCGTTCAGGAGGTCTTGATACCCTTTCTGACCTACGGAGTGTGTGTGTTGAAGGTTCTTCCTCTAATTGAACTTTAGGTTCCTCCGTTGGTTCGTTGTTTTCATGTTGGACTTCATCAAGTTTAACTTGTCTATGATTACCACCTTCTGAAAAAAATTTTACTTCTAGAAATTTTATGAAGCGAGCTACAAACACATTTTGATGCTCGTATTCGAATGATATTCGACAAACCTAAACTTTTGCCATCGAGGCGAAAGCTTATCTTGCTGAGTCACCCTGACATAGGCAGGACCACCCAAAACCTTAATGTAACTAAGATTTGGTCTCCTACCAAATCATATCTCATACGGTGTCGTAGGAACAGCTTTTGAAGGAATCTTATTCAAAAGATTGGCAGCTATTAAAAGAGAGTAGCCCCATAAGTAATAGGGCAAATCTGTGAAACTCAACATCGACCGGACCATATCTAATAAAGTCTGATTTCTCATCTCAGATACTTCATTGTGCTATGGAGTACCTGGAGGAGTATATTGAGCGAGAATCCCATTTTCCTTCATATAATCCGTGAATTCATCACTCACATATTCACCGCCTCGATCAAATCGAAGGCATTTAATATATTGACTAGTTTGTTTTTCTACTTCATTTCGGAACTCTTTGAACTTTTTAAAGGCTTCCGATTTACATCGCATCAAATAGACATAACCGTACCGTGAAAGATCACCGGTAAAGATAATGAAGTACGAATAACCACTGTGAGCAGTCTGACTTAGTGGACCACATACATCAGAATGTACGAGTTCCATTAAATTAGTGGCGTGGTGTCCAATACCAGAAAATGGGGCTTTGGTCATCTTACCCTGAATACAGATTCACAAGTTGGATATGGTTCAGTGGTAAGATCTGGTATCAAGCCATTCCTAACCAATTGGGTAAGGCGTTTAACGCCAATATGACCCAGCCGCATATGCCAAAGTTCATTATTTTTAGTTACAGGTAAACTACGTTTATTAACTCCAGTATTTAAAATATCTTTTGAAGTTTTCAATGTATAATGACCATGCTGGTTTGGACAATAAAGGATCTGAATATTACTTTTATCATATAAATACAAAGAACAGTTCTTAATATTAATACGATAACCTTCTGTATCTAATACAAAAAGAGATATAATATTAGTTACACATCCAGGTACAAAATGACAGTCATATAACAAAAGTATCTCATTCGGCAATGAGATCTCATATACTCTCACTGCAACTGCATCCAGAGAGTCCCCACTTCCGAATCGCAACTGCATCTCTCCAGGCTTCAGCCTCATACTTTCCTTCAGCAACTGCAACGAATTACAAATGTGAATAGGACAAACAGAATCTAAAATCCAACTGGATGTAACGGCTTCACAAGCCAAAGATAAATCAATAACTGGAAAAATAAATGTACCCGATGTAGATGCTCTCTCATTCCTCAGCTGGGCAATGTAGTCAGGACAGTTCCTTTTCCAGTGCCCGACTTTGCTGCAGTGATGGCACTTGTCTTCAGAAGCCCTCTTAGGCTTTGCTATCTTTCCTTGTGGTTGAAGATCGAAACCCCTTCTTCTTCTTCCCTTTCTTCTTATATCCCTTTGATCCAATATGGGAAGAAGTGGAAAGTGAAGCAGGTCTTGGAGGGCGATTTGGTACTCCCTTCTTGAGGTCCTCTTCCGCCATGAACAACATCCTATGCAGCTCTTGGTAGGTACAGACAATCCCATTCATGTTGAAATATATCACAAACTGGCGATAAGAAGCTAAGAGCGAACCAAGAATGACACTCCTATCGAGAATGTCATTCAGAATGAGATTATGTGGTCTTAATTGATCGATCAAATTGATCATTTGAAGAACATGTGGGCTAATAGATTGCCCCTTATCCAATCGCGCATGGAACAGTTCCATTGCGACCTTGTGAACAACTACTTGTTCTTAGTTCTCAAACGATTGTCTCAATCGTGTCATCATACCATAAGCATCCGGCATGTTGTAGTATTGTTTCTTGAGCCCCGGGGAAAGCAAACTTAAGATGTATGATTTAACTCTTAAATCATCATCCTTCTAAGATTGGATGACTTCGCGTTCTTCCAGAGTAGCGTCCTTTGCCACAGCAAGGGGCAGTGGACCCTCAAGAACATATCCCATCTTCTCGGAGTCGAGGACAATCTTCAAATCCAATTCCCAATCGGCAAAGTTATTAGCGCCTTTGAGTTTGTTCGCATCAAGCACACGCGCAAACTAATTAGTGGACGGTGCCGCCATCCCAAATCTATCATATAGATCACGAAAAACGGTTAGCAGAAATTAAGCAGTTTCATATAATATCATAAGCATAAACTAGATCATGGATTTTTAATCTAAAAATGCCTCTCCCACTAAATCATGCAATACAGTAATCCTCAAACAGAACATAAAGATTTAATAATTAAATTAAATATAAATATTGAAAGGTGGATCCCATGAATATATTTCAGCTCACAGCAGAGGCAAGGTCTCGCCTACGTATATTCATCAAGTAGACAACTCATTGTCAATCACTCACTAGTGACTCCTGGATTTTCGATCCTGGTCGTTTCTCATTGTCGCTGCTAAGGCAAGCACACAAGGAGACATACCAAAGTTAAACTTGTCAATGATAAACTCAAGTTACTTGTGTAACCCTGACAGCTAGGGCACGTTCAGGATTTCGCTTTCGCTTGAATTTATCTAGTATCTTATATACATCCGGTATAAATAAATCTCTATCGGCTACACCCTCATAGCAGAGGCACGGTCTCAGATGTAGTCACGGAGAAATATTCATAAACCGTATTGACAAGACATACCATATAACATGCATCAAATATATAATTACATTTAAACCTTATTAATTAGGGATTTTTCCGCTAAGTGTCACACACCCTAAATCTAATAAAATTAGATTATAACATGCATGTATAAAGTTAAGAAAATATGATTTTAAAGGGCTAATCATATTATGATGTCTAGAATCAGACTCGCTCTGATACCATTTTGTAAGGGATTCGGGTCGGGCGCAGCGGAAACTCGGGTCGGAAAGGAAATCGTATTTCAAAAATTTTTTCAAAATACCGAATAAAGTATTCAATATCTAATATGAATAATCTATTCGGATTTCACCTAAACCCAAAAATATTACTCACATGCATGATCCAATAAGATGAAGTAATAATCCGACGACAAAAGGCCATTTGTCCGACCACATCAAGTCATAGCCGACCACATGAGGTCACGATCCGATCGCTTGAGGTCATGATCCGACAAGACCATGGCCGACCAGACGAGGTCCGACCAGACCATGTCCAACCTGACGAGGTCCGACCAGAGGAGGTGTGACCAGACCATGTCCAACCAGACGAGATCCGATGAGACAAGGTTCGACCAGAACATGTCCGATAAGACGAGGTTTGACCAGATAAGGTCTGACCAGACTAGGGTCAACCAAACGAGTATTTTACATGCATCATATACACATCCAAATACAAAACATAAATGAAAAGCTCAAAGGTGGTAGAAGGTCAGAAACTTAAAACCAACACTTGAATCAAGTTTCTAAAACACCAAACAAGCCTTACCACAATGAAATAACTATAGAACAATTCTAGGTCATCTAAGAGTGGGTCAATAACTCTAGAATGACAACTAGTTTCTTAAACCATCAATAAAATGCTTATTAACTCATTAGTAACATTCTATGATCTTTATACTTGCTCAATCCTCTCCAAAAACTTCCATTCTCTAAAATACAAAGAATAAAGAATAGGAAAAACATAAGAACATCACAAAATGAAGACCACAACAAGAGGAACATTTTTCTCTCTAATGGTAGGTTGGAAATACTTTCTAAATTCCAAGCTTTTCCTTATTTTTGCTTTTCTTTCTCTCAAGCTTCTATGTCTTCTTTCAATGGAGTTTTAGGTAAAGTGTGAAAGGTTATCAAACCCTAAAATGAAACAAAACAATATATACTTTCATAATTTTAGCCTTGGTCGAAAATGGTATATACAAAATATCAAGATATTTATTTTTTATTTCATTAATGTTCAACTTGTCAACTTGTTTTAATGATCATTACACTTTAATGATATATTCAACCAAGTCAACAATTGCAACTTAGTCATTAAAGTAAATATCATGACTTTAAAATATTTATACTTTATTAATTTAATCATTTAATAATTAATTAATTAATTAAATACAAATATATCAAATATATGTATTATATTTACAATAAATATCAAATACATATATATATTTATGATATTAGTGAAATATCTCAATTTGACAATTAATTAATGTGTATTCAAATTAATCTAACATTAAATACAAATACACAAAAATTAAGGAAATGACTATCGGGTCCTTACACATGTATTTTGTGTTTAATCTTTAAACGACTTTATAAATAATCAATATTATTTATAAATGTTATCTTATTGCTCTACGAGTATATTCCATTAGTGAGACTCTCTAGATTCAGGTATATCCGTCACGAAATCCAATTTCGTGTCCATAATTTATCCGCCCGTAAATTATGACGACCACGGATAAACTCGCTGAATCATATAGGTCGAGGTCATGGCAAATGTATAATTTCTCCGTTACAGGTATCTGGATATATCCCAGAGATATAGATATAAATGTCAAATCTCTATAGGGATTCTCTATAGGGATTATCTCGTCGACGTCTCTATTAGCAATCTCAAAAAGATCGTTTAGAACTGGCTTCTAAACTGTACCACGGGCTCATGGTTTTTATCTGATTACTAATCAAATGGACTACCTATGCTCTGTACATAGAACTAACAGATCCTATCTCGATACACACAGGACACCCTAAGGATCTACTACACCCAACAAACAGGCGAAGGTCTGATCTTAATAGATCGGTGACATGACTGCTATCTAAGTGTAGAAGATATCTCATGTGCCCACAGTGTCATCTAAAGTCTAAGAATCACAAGTGCTACTCAACCCGAGAAGATTCTTATTGGCATTGGTATATCATCCATTAAGAATCTTCGGTGAGTTGTTCAGTGTGTATCCGCTATAAACACCTACACATCTATACTAGTCTCCAAGACTTATGGTTCATTAAGAAACCATTGGAATCATATATTCCAGTATAGTATACGACATGTACCGGTCTCAACGGGTTTACTTTACTGACCAAGTAGTGTAAACCTTGACCAGGAACAATCTGAGAATTACAACGTCATGATACAACTCGATGTCAGTTGCGACGTTTTTGCAACAGCATCATGACTAGTCACTCTAAGGTCATTACGTCTTTACCATATTAAAATATACATTATATTATAGAAACTGCATATATTATTCATAATGATAACGTTTTATAGTAGTATTCTCAAAGAAATACAACCGGGAATTGGCGCTCTGAGCACCAACCCCAACACTCCAAACACAAAACATAAGACTATTAGAAATTGTAATCTTCTCATCTTCTGTTTGTGGACACATCTTCTTTGAAAGATGAGTGTCATGTCTGAACAGTATATTTGATGTCTTATAGTTACCAAAATTATACTGTTCCAAGATCTTATCTATGTACGTTGATTGGGATAACCTAATGAGCCCCATTTCTCTATCTTTATAGAATTTTATGCCTAAGACATAGGAAGTTTCTCCCAAGTCCTTCATAGAGAAGTTTTTACATAGGTAAACTTTAACACCTTACATCATCCTGATGTCATTCTCAATGATCAGGATGTCATCAACATAGAGTACTAAAAACACCACCATATTCCCGATGTTTTCCTGGATAGAAAATCTTATGGCTGCTCTATATAGATTTTTCTTCAAGAAATCCATTTATAAAAGTCTTTTGACATCCATCTGCCAAATCTCATAGCATGGTATAGAAGTAGAAATAGACAATAAAATCCTAATAGATTTTAGCATCACTAGTGACAAAAAATTTTCCTCATAGTCGATACTAGGATATCATTGGTTTTGTGTGAGATCCTCATTACTTTGATATCATGTATGTCAGAAATCTTTCATGGCCTCGCCTCTAGATGTTCGTTGGATATAGATCGATACACTTGTTAATCGAGTGCATATTAAGATAGGATATGTCGGCCCGTATGTGTACCATAAGGGGTTTAGGTATCCATGAAAAAGCCGATCACCTATGGTTGATCCCTTTTATTAGAAATTATTTCCGGTTAAGTTGTAAAGAATTGTGAACGTGTCGACATGAGATATGTACCTTGGAACACTTTGTATTTATATTATTTTATACCTAAGAACAACTCAGATAGCCTACGACGGATGGATTTTAAAACATCCGTGATGACCTCGACTTCTATAGTTCATAAAGTCATTCGTTTTCTTCGTAATATTCGATGGTGGCCGAATTCTGTATATATTTGTTAGGCTTATTGACCGGTGCATTCACACTCGTATAACGCAAGCGCACGTATCGTTCAAGTAGTATAAAATATCGATCCCACGAGGACTTAATTCATACCGTTGTTATTAATTGTTGATACTATTTATTTACAAGTATCTAATTGTAGGGAGAAGGGAATTGATTGCTTTTGATTGGTTGGTTGAAGGATTTACTTAAATAAACTAAATTAAAGACACAAAAGAAAATAGAAGAACAGACTCAAAGATCTAGGGTCGTGACTCCACATAATATTATTAAAAAGATGAATTGACTCTCTTTTTTATATGTAAAAAATTAATTTGTTAACCTGGAACACGATGATATGCAAAACCTCTTCCGATGGTCAGATGCAAATACCCAGTATAACCCAATTGAACCATATTCTTATGTTAACCACATTACATGAATTCATTAAGACCAAGTGCCAATTAAAGCTACCCCCGCCCGACAGGTATATTCCTATTCTGTAAGGAAATCTATTAAAGAGTTATCTATCCTCAAGGAAGATCGTGAGCTATTGAATCTAAGGTTGAAACTTAAAATCCCTATGTCTAGTTCATTTTAAGTTTACCTCATCAATCTTATTAATGACCAGTTAACAAGACGCATTAAGCTTAAGACTCAATAAACAAACTAAAGAACTACCCATAAAAAGAAAATCAATTATTAAGTGTGTGTGAGTTGTGTTTCATCACTTCACTAGACTAAAAATAAAACTGGGGTTGGGAATCCACTTTACTATTTCCAATTTAGAAATCTCCCTTATTATAATATAGAATTTATTCTGTGATATTACCGACCGACCATATAGGTGGTATTCCTCATTAAGTCAAATTAAGTCCGACCAGCCATAAAGGCGTATTATTATTTATCCATAAACCAGCCTTATAGGCGGTAATTATCTGTCACCTAAAGACCAGCCATATAGGCGGTGTTACTTTATGTCAAATAAATAAAACCAGCCATTAAGGCGATAATCCTTTTAATTTGAATTATAATTTCTATATA
>SKCR01028434.1:0-19143 GCA_019454045.1 Zanthoxylum bungeanum
GACTGTAAGATAGTCAATGTGCCTTTCAAACATGGTATTCATCTGTCTAAGAAAATTGTGTTCATAGACAGATGATGAAGAGCTAAAATGTTTAGCCAGCCTTATGCTTCTACTGTGGTAGCATAATGTATGTCATGTTATGTACTAGACCTGATATCAACATTGAAGGTAAAAATCTAGGTCCCAAGATCAAACAAGACATGAAAATCATGCATGAATACACCAACGAGATAGCGGAATACTTACATTGGTGGTTGGTTGAGTCGAATCGAAGACGAATGAAGCCAAAAAACGCACTGCCATGGACGCCCACTGCATGCAGTCCACTGCCTTGCATCTTCTGTTTTTAAGCTGCGAAATGGAGCTCCTAATATCGTCGGATGGATCCCGGCTCATGGTCGAACATCAATACCACCTTCGCAAGACTTGTAAGTGTGCTAGCACTTGAATTTTCACCATGAAAACCCACTCTTGCTTCCCTATTGTTCACGCCCAAACTGGTTCAAAACCAGTGAAGGAAAATGGCTTGTGCGTGAGAGAGATGAGAGATAAAATGTGTTATTAACTTAATAAAATGTAAAGCAAAATTGATTATATATTTTCCAAGAATAAAATAATCAATTTTTTCATTAACTTTATCAAATAAAATCAAATAAATATTGGAGCAAAACCAAAAAGTTTTTCCCTCCAAAATGCTTTTACACTTTATGTCAAGTCCATCATTATTCATCACCTTTATTAAAGTGACATGATGTCAAGTCACATCACTCAAAGTGACAAGTGATTTGACGCTTGATGCGACCGATTGATTTGACGCTTGATGCGACTTGCGTCGCCGCACTCGAATTCGAAATACGAATGCGCTCGCAATCACACCCGGGCTCGGGTTCGTTAATTCCAAATTAATGATTTTTCCGTCACGTCGTAATTAAATGATTACGCCTAGCGAATTCATTATTCACGTCGCTAACGAATTTTATCTAAATAAATTAATTCGTTCGCCCGAATTAAAATCTAATTTTAATTCCGCATCGAAATCTAATTTCGTTTAAATATCGAATATATTAATTTACCGATTAATTCCAAATTAATCGTTATCTCTCCCTAGAGGAATTTTATCCTAGATAAAATATCTCCGTAATTAATCCTAGATTAATTTTCTCTCTCTTCTATATAATCCCAGATTATTCAAGAGAGCGAGTTGTGAGTCATCGGTGGATTATCGGGAAGCGACCCATGAGATCCCCGGATAAGTTGGCAGTAAATACGGTCGTCGGAGTATCCGAATCACGTACGTACCAAGTACTACGTTCTACCGATTTATGAGACAAGGTCGACTCCTAGCAAAGCACCAAGTCTTCCAATTCTCCGGACATATCCATTAAGAATATCAAGATCTGTATCAAGCGTAGTCGTAGTATACAAATGTATTGTGCATATCGGTCCCGTAGTCGGATAGTCACGTGCTAGGGCTGGGGCTGGATAAGTGTCTGCCCCGTCCGAAGCACATATCGGATGTCTGGTAACATAGTCTCTATAATCGGATAGTTATGACCTGGTCATAATATCCCGATTGGTTGCGCAACACTCAAGAGCACTAGTACCGTATCCAGAATGACATCATCTTCATAATGACTGAAGTGACACTTCCGTCTTGACATCACACCCAATACACTACGACTTTCTGATAAACCCAGAACCGGTTAAAGCCTGTACCACCAAGACCAAAGTTTATCGATTATCGTAATTATTAGCGATGTAAGTCTCAGGTTAAGACTATACACACCTACCTTGATTCGGCCTCCCATAGACACATAGTCATAATACCAATGGGATTCCGAGGGGTCTATCCAGAGCGAAGCTGTTTCCCGTACCATCCGGTGAAACACGACCTCCTATCGCACTTGCATAAGTATCCAATACTTATATATATGAGAACTATGCCGTTGTGCCCTCACAACGCACACAAGTGCAATACTAGCCTATTCCGCATTATCGATGTCCAGTCTCGATAATACTCCGGCTAGGGATATTTAATGAATAATCCTTCGGACGACTATACTGTCTCATATCATTCTCAGTCTAGGAACTAATCATAGGGACCTCTCTTCATTTTATAATATAGTGATCTAATCACAAATGATGAGAGTGCAATTTCCTTGTCACATAGTTAATTTGCTACAACAACACAATGATCTGTGCAAATAGTGACGCTATGGGTTCATTTTGTCCAACAAACATGGCTATAAGTGTTACAAGCCGTTATCAGTCTGATCCAGGTCAGAACAATTGGATGGCTGTGAAACATATTCTGAAATACCTTAAGGGTACAAAGGATAAGTTTCTCATTTATGGAGAAAATGACTTACAATTGAGAGGTTAGACAGATTCAGATTTTCAATATGATCCAGATGATAGAAAGTCTACATCTGGGTTTGTGTTTTCTCTCAATGGCGGTGCCATTAGTTGGAAAAGCACCAAACAGGGTTTGACTGCTGATTCCACCACCGAGGCAGAATACATTACTGCTTCAGAAGCTGCAAATGAAGCTGTCTGGATCACAAAAGTTTGTTGCGGAGCTTGGAGTAGTTCCATCTATAGTAGATATTATTCCGTTATTCTGTTGAAAACAATGGTGCGATAGCTCAAGCCAATGAACCTCGAGCTCATCAGAAATCTAAGCATGTGGAACGAAAGTATCACATAATTAGAGAAATTTTGGCTAGAGGTGATATTGTAGTTTGTAAAGTACGAACTGAAGAAAATGTAGCGGATCCACTGACTAAAGCCTTAACTCCCAAGGTGTTTGAGAAACACGTGGAGTCCATGGGATAAGATACCATCGTGAATGTCACTAGATCAATTGGGAGTGTTGGAAATGGTGATCGAACACCATTCACTTTTTGTATGAATATTGATATTTATCCATTTCGGACTCATGGCACTTTGCCATAATAGGGAGTCGATACCTCGTATCACTTCCTCAAAAACGTAGTGGATGGTATACCTTCATAAGATTGACATCTTTATTAGGTTAGATCAAAAACCCATACCCTAGGTTGTTTTCTGACTCTTTCCGATCTACTCAGTTCTTGTGTATTCGAAGATTAATGGTACAGATTCATTATTGATGAACTGTTTGTGTTCCATTAAGGACTTCGTGCCTTGAACAGTATTACTCCGATTTTCATCGAGTATCACTATCCTCCCATTGACCACTGCATATCGGTATTCCTCTCAGGAAAACCGTATGGTGAGCAACAATTACATTGTTCTCATGTGAGATTTATAAGTACTATACTTATGGTTTCCCTTAGGATAACCTATATTGGCACTTATCCAATTGGGTTCTTAGTTTGGTATCATCCAAACGTTATGCCTGGCATACCCAAATTATTAGGAATGAGAAAACCCCGTTTCTTTCCTGTTCATATCCTATATGATATCTGTCAAACTGATTATATGGAACCTTATTCTAAATAAGTTTTGCACTGTTAATACATATCCTATTGAAGGAAACAGTAGCTCAGAGCGACTCGTAATAAACCTTATCATGTCCAACAAAATTCGGTTTTAGTTCGGACACATCGTCTAACTGGCGTGTCTCGGGAGGAGTCCTCATATGAAAGAATACCGTACTCTTTCATGTATGTCTGAAATACTACTTAAGTATTTTTCAATACGGTCTTACCGTGGTGGAAAATACTATAGCCGATCTGCTTTTCTACTTCGTGTCGAAACTTCAAAAAGGTTTATGATCTGTGTTCTTCAAAAGAAACACATAACCATAACGCGATGCTACATCCGTCAAGGTCACGAAATATTCATGTTCACATCTAGTCTAGCTAGATATGGGCCCACAAACTTCACCATGAATAGGGCTAACAGATCGGTGGCCTTTATACTATTACCAAGTAAATAGTATTTTAGGTATTTTACCTAACAAACTAGATTCGCAGAACTTATTTGAATAGTCAAATCAGTCCTAGTACCCACTCTTCAAAAGTGTGGATATACGAGTCTGGTTTAATTGTGTCTAGACAACAATGCCACAAATAAGTCTCTATTGATCAAATCAATTTGAGCTATTTATTTGTCATTTTATATGTTTGAGATTTTATTTATATTCAAAATATAAATTCTGTTATTTACATCTAATGTATATATCTCAGAATCATCTTTATGTAATAAAATACTTAGTGTTCTATAATATAAAGGTTTTATATCCGTAACGGATTAAACACTGATATAGAGATAATGTCTCTAGTCAACTAGTTATATTATAACAGTTCCTAATTTAAGTACGTACCCAAAGGTTAGTTCCTAAACTTAGGTATCTACAGTCGAAACAACGACTTTCGTCCCGTTTCCGATTTGCAGAGAAATCTCGGCTTGAAGTTAGTATCCAGCTCATAGCGGATTCTGAACATCAATACATATAATTTATGTACCACACTAAGTATTTAAAATCTAATTTCAATACTAGTAGTGAACATGACTTTGACAAATATTTTAAAGTTAGAGCCTCACCCTTTCTTTAATTCCTTCGTGTCTTCCATATCCAAATGGTAGTCACTTTGGGATATGTCATTATCTTTTCAATATTTCACAAACCTTTGGCCAAGCCTTGGGTTCGGAATATCGAAAGGATGTGCACCTTGTGCAACATGCCCAATGCAACCTTTGTTTTCACTTTCACCACTAGAAATCCATTAATTCTCTAAGATTATTACTTCTTGCTAATTTATACTTTTAAATCTAAAGATAGATTTATGATAAGTATATTAATTAAGCACTAAAGTCATCATCACATAAATCTTCCAAAGATTTTATGCTCTACTTATTTGCTTAATTATGGCCCAGATATAACAAGTTATTTTATCCAATAAAGTAACCTATTATGTATTCCCAATATGAAAATTAAATCATTTAAAACATTTAATCCAAGGATTATATATTTTAAACATTCAACTTTTCAATTCTTTCTTGATTTCAATAGTCCAACTATTTAATCAATTTTAATAAGGTACTATTTATTATAATGATTACAATAATCCAATTATTTAATCAACTATAATTTTAATATTGATTACTATAATCTAATTATAAAAAACAACTATCATTTAATTCAATGTATTGATTACTATAATCCAATTAAAAATCAACTATATATTGAATGAGTTTGTATATAGTCCAACTATATATATATTTTTAAAACAACATAAAATAATAGTCCAACTAATACTTTTAATTAATATGACGAGTAATATTTGTTTGAGCGCGTATGGCGAGTAATTGAACGAATGTTGCAAATTCAATACTTGCCTCCCACTATTTTTCGTCGAGCCTCTAACCCTCTGTCGAGTACTTGGGAAACCGTGTTTCCTAGTGGGCTAGGATCCCGTTAAATATCACACAATCTTGACTTTGGCCAACAAATTGTATGATAATTAACTAGGTAGATCTCGAAGATCAATTGGATCTCATCCAACTCCTAGATCCAGTAGGTGGACATCCAAGTCCCAAACATATATCTTATATATGCCTATACATCGAATGTATACCCTAACCTTTTTCCTCTGAATCAACTAGGCCTTGGCTTTGGCACAACAAACCTAGTGATCCCAGTCAAGCGCGGACCCATTGACATGGAAGCTTCGTAATCAATGTCAATGGACAGAAGTGGTCTTGACTTTGGCCAACAAACCACAACTTGGACACGACACCGATATGGAACAAAGCCTCGTAATTCAAGCACATCTTTGACGGACAAGGGCTTGACTTTGGCCAACAACCTCTGCCAATCTCGGATCTTGAGCAAGAATCACTCAATGGAAGGAAAATGAACGCATGATATTTAACGAGGGTTTTTCGCGTGCAAATTGGCTTCCGTTTTAATTATCTTTGTTAATGGTCTCATCATCATACACCCTTAAACATGCATTCTAAATACATAATAAAGCGAGTATGAAAATAAATAATAATGATATGCCGATGGATACTTAACACATTGATCCTAGATCAAATCTCTCACTTTCTCACTCAAGCTAGCACTAGTATTACTTCTACCCGTTACACTACACTTCTAAAGAAACCTCATATACATAGAGGGGAATAGGTGAGAAGAGAATACAAAGAGAACAGAGGTGATAAGGCTGGACACGCAGGTCCAATTTAATAAATCGAATTTATTACAACAATTTTAAAATTGCCCACCCGACTAATATCCATCCGATATACATTATTCATTCAAACACACCATGTATTCACACACATAAGCATGCTATCAATTAATCAATCAAATTAATTAATCTGAATTAAGTGATCATCCAATGTTCAAACAACGATTTGATTTTGTTCGAGTCAAACTCATTTTGCGAATAAGTACTTAAAGTACGAATTCATGAATTTAATTAAACTACAACATTAAATCTAATTTAACATGTATTTAATACTAATTCACTATTCAATTCCAAATTAAATATTACACTTTTATTTAATAAACCTTTACGATTTAAATTCCAAATATAATAGTAACGCGTCTCAAAGACCGATTAATATTCAATATTAATTTAATTAAAGTCCAATGGGCTTTTAATTAATTTCTTCAAGGCGTGGACTTTTGGTCAACTCGGGTCAAATCCGCAACCAAAGTCCAATCCGGGATTTACCCCATAAGCCTTTAAATTAATTTTGGCCCATTAGGCCCAATTAAACATTAAAGGTTCATTAAGTCGTATTTGGGCTTTATGGTTAAGGTTTTGGGCCCAATTGGATTCAATCCATTTGGCCTAAACCCAACTTGATAAAATCAAGCCCAATAGGCCCAAATACAACATTAAAGTCCAATTTCCAAAATTAGGCCCAAATAATTAAATATACAAAATCCAATTTCATATTCAATTAAACTAAAGTGTATTACATGATTAATCAACTAAATCAATATTTCTAAAACACCATATTAGTCCAATTAATCATGCTTAAATCATTTTTATATGTCCAACACACAAATTGAAAAATCAAACCCATATACATGCTACAAAGCTCTCGGCCAAGGAGGGATTTTGTGTCCGATTTGGTTTCAATCCAATCGAACCCATAATCGACATCAAATCACCATCCAATTTGATTTCATACACATCCAATGTCACAAAATCAAAATTACCAAGACATTAGGGCATTATACCTATTCGGCCAAGGTGATTAATTTAGGGATTTTTATCCAATTCAAAATTAAATCCAATTCAATCTCAAATCAACATCATCCTACATCATTATAACTCATCCAATGAATTAAAATGAAAAAATCCAAGATTTCCAAATATCCATCACATTCGGCCAACATGAGATTTTGGGGTTTTTTGTCCAATTCAAAGTACTATCCAATTGACCTCAAATTAACATCAAACATTATGATTCCAATTCATCTAATGAATCAAAAAAAAAATTTCCAAGAACCCAAAATCAATATAGCATTCGGCCAACATCATAAATTTGGGCAAAATTGATCCAATCACATTTTGTTGAAATTGATCAAATCAATCTTCAATTAAAGATCATTTAAACATGCTCAATTAATCAATTTAACCAAATCATGCTCAAAATCAAAATACCCAACATTACATTCATATTCGGCCAAGATGAAAAATTTGGGGAAAATAATTCCAAATCATTTTTCAACAAATTGGTCCAACCAAAATGAAATTAAACATGTTATAAGCATACTTAAACAACCAATTTATTCAAATCATGCTCAACAAACATTTACCCAAATTTTAAGCCCTAAAATTTCATGCTTGAACCTATAGCTCTTGATGCCATTGAAGGTAAAAATCTAGGTCCAAGATCAAACAAGACATGAAAATCATGCATGAATACACCAACGAAGATAGCGGAATACTTACATTGGTTGGTTGAGTCGAATCGAAGACGAATGAAGCCAAAAAATGCACTGCCATGGACGCCCACTGCATGCAGTCCACTGCCTTGCATCTTCTGTTTTTAAGCTGCGAAATGGAGCTCCTAATATCGTCGGATGGATCCCGGCTCATGGTCGAACATCCCTACCACCTTCGCAAGACTTGTAAGTGTACTAGCACTTGAATTTTCACCATGAAAACCCACTCTTGCTTCCCTATTGTTCACGCCCAAACTGGTTCAAAACCAGTAAAGAAAATGGCTTTGTGCGTGAGAGAGATGAGAGATAAAATGTGTTATTAACTTAATAAAATGTAAAGCAAAATTGATTATATATTTTCCAAGAATAAAATAATCAATTTTTTCATTTAACTTTATCAAATAAAATCAAATAAATATTGGAGCCAAAACCAAAAGTTTTTCCCTCCAAAATGCTTTTACACTTTATGTCAAGTCCATCATTATTCATTTCACCTTTATTAAAGTGACATGATGTCAAGTCACATCACTCAAAGTGACAAGTGATTTGACGCTTGATGCGACCGATTGATTTGACGCTTGATGCGACTTGCGTCGCCGCACTCGAATTCGAAATACGAATGCGCTCGCAATCACACCCGGGCTCGGGTTCGTTAATTCCAAATTAACGATTTTTCCGTCACGTCATAATTAAATGATTACGCCTAGCGAATTCATTATTCACGTCGCTAACGAATTTATTCTAAATTAATTCGTTCGCCCGAATTAAAATCTAATTTTAATTCCGCGTCGAAATCTAATTTCGTTTAATATATCGAATATATTAATTTACCGATTAATTCCAAATTAATCGTTATCTCTCTTTAGACGATATTTTATCCTAGATAAAATATCTCCGTAATTAATCCTAGATTAATTTTCTCTCTCTTCTATATAATCCCAGATTATTCAAGAGAGCGAGTTGTGCGTCATCGGTGGATTATCGGGAAGCGACACATGAGATCCCCGGATAAGTTGGCAGTAAATACGGTCGTCGGAGTATCCGAATCACGTACGTACCAAGTACTACGTTCTACCGATTTATGAGACAAGGTCGACTCCTAGCAAAGCACCAAGTCTTCCCAATTCTCCGGACATATCCATTTAAGAATATCAAAGATCTGTTATCAAGCGTAGTATACAAATGTATTGTGCATATCGGTCCAGTATCGGATAGTCACGTGCTAGGGCTGGGGCTGGATAAGTGTCTGCCCCGTCCGAAGCACATATCGGATGTCTGGTAACATAGTCTCTATAATCGGATAGTTATGACCTGGTCATAATATCCTGATTGGTTGCGCAACACTCAAGAGCACTAGTACCGTATCCAGCGTGACATCATCTCCATAATAACTGAAGTGACACTTCTGTCTCGACATCACACCCAATACACTACGACTTTCTGATAAACCCAGAAGTGGTGTACGCAGAACCGGTTAAAGCCTATACCACCAAGACTAAAGTTTATCGATTATCGTAAGTATTAGCGATGTAAGTCTCAGGTTAAGACTATACACACCTACCTTGATTTTGGCCTCCCATAGACACATAGTCATAATACCAATGGGATTCCGAAGGGTCTATCCAGAGCGAAGCTGTTTCCCGTACCATCGGTGAAACACGACCTCCTATCGCACTTGCATAAGTATCCAATACTTATATATATGAGAACTATGCCGTTGTTCCCTCACAACGCACACAAGTGCAATACTAGCCTATTCCGTATTATCGATGTCCAGTCTCGATAATACTCCGGCTAGGGATATTTAATGATTAATCCTTCGGGGACCGATACTGTCTCATATCATTCTCAGTCCAGGAACTAATCATAGGGACCTCTCTTCATTTATATATATATATGATCTAATCACAAATGATGAGAGTGCAATTTCCTTGTCACATAGTTAATTTGCTACAACAACACAATGATCTGTGCAAATAGTGACGCTATGGGTCATTTTGTCCAACAAACATGGTTATAAGTGTTACAAGCCGTTATCAGTCTGATCCGGGTCAGAACCATTGGATGGCTGTGAAACATATTCTGAAATACCTTAAGGGTACAAAGGATAAGTTTCTCATTTATGGAGAAAATGACTTACAATTGAGAGGTTACACAGATTCAGATTTTCAATATGATCCAGATGATATAAAGTCTACATCTGGGTTTGTGTTTTCTCTCAATAGCGGTGCCATTAGTTGGAAAAGCACCAAACAGGGTTTGACTGCTGATTCCACCACCGAGGCAGAATACATTACTGCTTCAGAAACTGCAAATGAAGCTGTCTGGATCAAAAAGTTTGTTGCGGAGCTTGGAGTAGTCCCATCTATAGTAGATCTTATTCCGTTATTCTGTGAAAACAATGGTGCGATAGCTCAAGCCAATGAACCTCGAGCTCATCAGAAATCTAAGCATGTGGAACGAAAGTATCACATAATTAGAGAAATTTTGGCTAGAGGTGATATTGTAGTTTGTAAAGTACGAACTGAAGAAAATGTAGCGGATCCACTGACTAAAGCCTTAACTCCCAAGGTGTTTGAGAAACACGTGGAGTCCATGGGTATAAGATACCATCGTGAATGTCACTAGATCAATTGGGAGTGTTGGAAATGGTGATCGAACACCATTCACTTTTTGTATGAATATTTGATATTTATGCATTATAATATTTATTTTATCATGGTTATTTATTTATTAATATGGTATAACTCTTACTTTTATTTATATATTGTAAATCTAAAAGTTAGATTACTCTAAGAGTTAGAGATTTCGGGTTACACTCGGAACCTTATATGAATTTAGTAAAGACCCGAGAGTTACAACATATGGTGATATAGTTGCAAGAGTTGCAAATGGTGTTGAGAAATACCACACATTCTCTCGAATATAAATTTTTCCTGGTCTAGATATATTGACATGGGTGGTCACTATATTGGTAAGAATAGTGCATTGTCTATATATGTAATGGACATATGGTTTGTCTCAACAGACTGTGAGCTTGGCGGAAGTTTGTATAGAAATACGGATATTCATTAGTTGAATGAGTATCGAACAAACTTATAAAAGATGACTAATAGATATTCCATAAAACTGTCAATAGTTGTCTTTTCGAGTTGAGTAGTTATTGTGGTCCTTTGACTTGAGATACCACGGTGGTATTGTGAGTGATCCTCTATGCCTGACACCATGCATGTCAAAGACCTTTCATGGTCTGGCCTCTGGATGACTGTTAGATATAGACTGATGCACACGAAGATCGGTGTGTGTTAAGATGAGGATTCGTCAGTCCATATGGTTGGATTATGTTTCCATAAATTTTTCAGAGTATATTCCGGAAATCTTTTGGCCGAAAGTTCGTTAAAGAAATTATTTCTTTAACATTATAAATAATATTCAAAAAGAGTTTTGCTATATTATTTATTAATGGAATATAATTATGAAAATTTATTTTTATATTGAGTAGATAAGGTTTTGATAGTATAACTATAACCTTACTCAATTGGAGACGGTAATGACGAAGGAGTTTTACATTAGCGTTTTAACCTCGACTTGTATGGTTCGACGTGTCGTGTTGTTTACTCAAGAGTGGTAACCAACTTTAAGAGCATAGATTTAATCCTTAAGAGTTAAGGGTTGATTATTGTTCTTGATGCCTTCCTTTTCCAAGGGTTTTAAGAGTTACATTTTGAGAAAAGTTGGTTACCACTCTTGAGTGATCAAACCACCTTTTGATCACCAAGATTTGTTCATTGAGGAGCTTGATTTGGTGGAGTTTGAAGAAGTTCAAAGTGCTTGGAGGAATTGGAAAAGCTTGGAGGCAAAGTTTCAATCAATTGGCAAAGCTTGTTGGTACATTTATTTTGTCAATTTATTTGTTCAATTTGTTGAGAAAAATTGTCGTGGAAGTGTTGGATAAATTAGAAGCATGTATGTGAGGATTAGAAGCATTTAAGTGTTGGAAAATTAGTATATAAATGATATATTAATTTTGAATGCTTGGATTAATTTTTCAAGAGTTGGAAAATTATTTTGTATGCTTGAATTAATTTTTCAAGTGTTGGAAAATTAATTTTAGTATGTTTGGATTATTTTTAAGTGTTGAAAATAATTTTAGAAGCTTAGAATAATTTATCAAGAGTTGATAAATGTATTAAAGTGTGTTGAAAATTTTAATTGGCTTATGATATATATTTTAATGCATGGAAAATGTTTTTAGTGTATTAGGAAAATTTTAATTTGATGAAAAAAGCTTTAAACCCACAGTTTTGGACTGCCGAAAAAAAAAAATTACTCGCTCGGGATTTGATCTCTGGCGGGTTTCCGCTGCGTTCGGCATTTCCATTCCTCACTCAACAATAAGTTTCATCAACTCCACTGGTTTGTTCATTTCGTTAATTGGCAAATTCACCATTACCAAGTTTAATGCCCAAAATGAAATCCTAGAATCCAATCCAAATAAAATCAGAATACTTGGGGAAAAACGCTTTCAGCCTCTCTCGTTTTGCAAACACAAATACTCGTGACCTCGAAACCCTTGAAAATTTACGATTAAACTCTAGGTCTTTATAAAGGGCAATGGGATGGGGTTTTGTTCAACACTTTGGTTCTCTTGTGACCTCGAAACCCCTGAAAATTTGTGAAGCGGTTCGTTTGCTAAGAGGGTTTTTGATGTCGATGAAGCTGTAATCAGTTCACAACATTTGCACGATACTATTCGAACTTTTCAAAGGTACCTGATTTATGCTACATTAGGTAAACATGCACATATCTAGAATAATGTAACATCCTCAATCTCGGAAATGCTACCAGCAGGGAATATGCCATACTATTCCCCTGAGCCTCTGACTTTCTGACTGTGAACAATACTGATACTCTTTTCAAATATAATCTCTCATGTGGGACCAATACCCAAAACCATGACATAGTACAAAAATAGTTCACATATGACTGAACGTATAAATATCAACTATCTCAATAACTCTATACATGAATTCTCACACACGTCTTTAGTATACAACTATCTGGACTGGACTTTACTTAAATTGACTGAACTCAAACTCCGACTGGTGGACTCAGACCCTCTAGTGACTGCCATCAGTATCCATCCTCCCGAGCTCGTCCTCCAGGCACCTGCAAAATAAAACACTAGGAGGGGGTTAGATCGTTTGAACGATCTAAGTGAGTGGATGATAAATACTGGAATACTATAATGAAAATGTTTAATTCAAAACCAAAATTTTTTCAGAAACCCAAATTATATAAAAATCCTTTGCTTGTCTGAAAAACTCTGAACTATTTTTAGAAAACTTGTCTAGAATTTCTTTTATAAAACTTAACTTTTATGAAATCTTCTTTTGAAAGTCTGGTTCAGTAACCTTATGATTGAAAATTTCATTCTGAAAACTGTTTTCTGAAATATCTGTTTTCTAAAAACTGTTTCTAATATTTGATCTTTGAAAACTGTTTTCTGAAAATCTGATATCTGATATCTGAAAACTGATATGTCTCTGAAAAACTTGATGTATGTGTTAGTGTTCCTAGAACATGACAAGGATCTCTAAGAGTGATTCGTATGTGAATTAATCAAAGGGAGTTGCGGAAAAAACTTACTTTGATCGGTTTTAGGCTTTCAAAAATTCCTTTGGATGTAGAAGCTCCAAGCTTTAAATCGTGTTCCAAACTCTCGGGTGAGTTTCCCTATCACTTTATTTGAATCTTTAAGTGCTAGCTTTGGAAAATTTTGTTGCAAAATTTTCCCCTTGGAGAAGAAAAAGTCACGGCAAAAGCAAGAGGGAGGGAGAGATTTTTGTGTTTTGATATTTTGATTTCAAAAACCAATTACCAAAGTTAACTTCAAAGTTAGTATATCATTTCAAAAATAAAACAAAGTGTGTTGGTTTGGTTTGAGTGTAGAAAAAGCAATCCAAGCTTTCACTCAACCAATTACCAAATTCCATCAAATGTCAAACACATTAATGTAAGTTGGTGGGCCCCACTCTAAATTCCAAATTTAAGTCGGACAATCCAACACGCAACTTCGCACGGGCCCGGGTTCGTTTAATTCTGAATTAAACGAATTTACTGTTGCGACTTAATTAAATACAATTTAATTAAATAATTATGCATTGCAAAATTATTATTAAAGTCGCTTACAAATTAATTCTAAATTAATTCATTCGCTTGAATTAAAGTCCAATTTTAATTCCGGTTAAGACCAAATACACCTACCCTGATTCAGATTCGTATAGACACATAGTCATACTACCAATGGGATTTTGAGGGGTCTATCTAGAGCGAAGCTGTTCCCGTACCATCGGTAAACAGAACCTCCTATCACACTTGCATAGGTATCCAATACTTAAATATATTAGAACTATGCCGTTAAGGTTCTATAACGCGCACAAGTGCGATAACTAGCCTATTCCGCATTATCGATGTCCAGTCTCGATAATACTATGACTACGGATATTTAATGATTAAACCATTCGTGGATTAATACTGTCTCATATCTTATTAATCCGAAACTAATCATAAGGACTTTTATCATTTATATATCTGAGTAATCCAATTACAAATGATAAAAGAGCAATTTCCTTTGTCACATAGTTAATTTTGTACAAGAACACATTGTCCTTTACAAAATAGTGATGCTATGGGTCATAATTGTCCAACAATCTCCCAATTGGCCTATAGCCAATCACTCAAGTGTCTAACACCTGAACTATGTACGGGTCGCTCATGCTTATGCTGAGATATCACTTTCGTCAGCGGATTTACAAGGTTATCATCTGATGTGATTTATTCGATCATCATATCGCCACGATGTATGATCTCACGAATCAGATAAAATCGTCGAAGTACATATTTGGATCCTTGATGAGACCGTAATTCTTTAGCATGTGATGTGGCCTATCTCAGCTACTGACAAAACTACTCCTAATCCAATTAGGAATTTTTATAGATCCAAAATGTTTCTTTTGCTGCCTCAGCTGCAGTAATATATTCTGCTTTTGTTGAATCGGCAACAGTATCTTGCTTGGAAGATTTTCAGCTCACTGTTCCGTTGTTCAAACAAAATTACGTACCCTTATTGCGACTTAAAGTCATTTTTATCGGTTTGGAAACTTGCAACGGTGAACACAGTCACTTCAAGTTCTCATTCTCCATAATTTAAGAAAGCATCCTTAGTTCCTCTAAGATACTTGGATGTTCTTAACATCAATCCAGTGACCATCACCTGGATTGGCCTGATAGTGACTCCACATGCTCAAAGCATAAGAGACACCAGGTCGCGTACATGTCTAACAATGTACGAATTCTCGGAGAGTGCCAACAACTTTTAGATCTATCTCAGTAGATCTTTATTTCTAGAATAAAGGTTGCCTCTCCCAAGTATTCCATGGAGAATTTAATGAAATCCAAGCTTTCACTGATTGTATTATGGGAATGTCATTGCTAAGAAGCAATACATCATCAATTTATAGGACAATGATTGTCAATGCGCTCCCACTAACCTTCTTATATACACAAGAATCATCTTCGTTTTGAATGAAACCATATACCAGTATGATCTCATCAAAATATTGGTTCCAAGAACATAATGCTTGCTTGAATCCATAAATGGATCGATTTAAGTTTCAAACCTTGTTTGCATGTTTCGGCATGACAAAACCGTCAGAATGTTGTAAACATCCTCCAAAAGGTTTTTCGTTAAGGAAATCGATTTTGACGTTCCGCTGCCATATTTCTTAAACGAAATATGCAGCACTTGCAACCATTATTCGAATGGATTTAATCATGGCAACGGGTAAAAGGTTTCGTCGTAATCAACATCATGTTGATGACGATACACATTTGCTACAAGCCTAGCTTTGTACGTTTGAATGTTGCCATCCATGTCAGTCTTTACCATGGAGACCTATTTCCTACCAATAGGCACAATGCCTTCTGGTACATCAACCAGTATCCAAACTTGGTTGTATACATGAAATCCATTCCGGACTTCATGGAACTTTGCCATATAGCAGAGTTGATACCTTGTATCGCTACCTCATACGTAGCCGGCTTATTATCCTCAATAAGATTAATATCTTTATGAGGTGAGATCAGAAACCCATACCTCTAAGGTTATTTTCTGACTCTCTCCAACCTACGATGTTCTTGTGTATTAGAAGATTGTGGAACATTCTAATCCCTGATGAATTGTTCGTGTTCCGTTAATGATCGGTGCCAGGAACAGTATTACTCTGATTTTCATCGAGTTTTACTTTCCTCCCACTTACCATTGCATTTAGGTATTCCTCTTAGGAAAACCGCATGGAGATCAACAAATTTCTTTGTTCTCTTGTGAGTTGTGGAATAAGTTTCCTTAGGATAACCAATTACATAATGGGCACTTATCCAATTTGGGTTGTAGTTTGGTATTATCCACACATATGCCCAGCATTCTGAAATCTTCAGGAATGAGAAACCTGGTTTCTTTCCTGTCAATATTTCATATGGAGTTTGTCCAACAGACTTTAACGGAACCTTATTCAAAATAAGTATTGCACTGTTCAATGTGTATCCCTAGAAGGAAATTGGTATCCCAAAGTGACTCATCCATGACCCTACCATGTCCAACAAAGTTTGGTTTCTCCGCTCAGACACACAGCTCATTTGAGGTGTTCTAGGAGGAGTGCACTGTGAAAGAATACCATACTCTTTCATGTAATCAAGAAACTTATTGCTTAAGTATTTTCTACCACGGTCCAACCGTAATGTTTTAATACTTTTGCCAGTCTATTTTTCTACTTTGTGTCGAAACTCTTTGAATTTATCAAATGTTTCCAACTTGTTTTTCATAAGACACACATAACTATAACTCGATGCAACATCCGTAACAGTTACGAAGTATTCAAATCCACCTCTAGCCTAGCTAGACATGGGCCCACTTACGTCACCATTAACGAGGGCTAACAGCTCGGTGGCTCGTACACCTATACCAATAAAAGGCGATTTAGGCACTTTGCCTAATGAAGAAGATTCGTAGACATCATTTGAATTGAGATCAAATCCGTCCTAGTATCCACCCTTCGAAAGTGTGGATATATGAGTTTTGTTAATGTGTCCCAGCCAACAATGCCACAAATAAGTCTCATCTGATTAATTCAGTTTGAGCCACTTATTTGTCATGTTATATGTTTGAGATTTGTTTATATTCAAAATATAAATATTGTTTTTCACATCTAAGGTGTATATCTCAATATCATCTTTATAAACAAAACACCCAGTGTTCTGGAACATAAAGGTATACCTGAACGGGTTAAACTAGATATAGAGATAATATTTCTAGTCAAACAAGGTACATTATAACAGTGTCCTAATTTAAGTACAAGCCCAAAGGGCAGTTCCAAAACATAGGTCCCAACAGCCAAAACAACGACTCTCGTCATGTTTCCGACTCATAGGTCGATCTCAACTGAAGCTAGTCTCCTGCTAATAAGTAGATCCCGCACATCAGTACATATGTATGTTCCACATCTAGTATCAAAATCCAATTTTAAAACTGGTAGTGGACATATTTATAACAAACTTATCTGAAACCGGAGCCTTGCCCGCCTTCACTTCCTTTCATGTTTGCCTTGTCCATACGGTAGTCACGCTTCCAGTTACCTCGTTTGCCACAATGTAGGTAGACGTCTTGGGATATGTCCTTAGTCTTCCTTGAAGACTGTGATGATTTTTCCTTTGCCCCTATTCTTCACACCCTTAGAAGCATTCGACCAAGCCTTGGCCTTCTGGGATATCGAAGTAAGATGCGCCTTGCGCTTCTTGCCCTTTTTGAATCTCTGGCTTTGCTTCCTTGAGCATAGCCTTTAACTCTCCAAGAGTTTTCTCTTGGTTCATGATGAACCAACCCCATCATTCGGGCAGAGAATGTAAGATCAAATCTTTTGAAGTCTCGGCCTCGTAGGTAATGCCCAACTATCCTAGTTGTTTGATGTCAACAATCATCTGCGACACCTAATGCTCGACACATGTACCATCTACCATTCGCGAGCGAAAGAGCTTCTTTTGAAATTCGTACTTCTAAGATCTAAAGTTAGATCTATGAAGATCCTTTGTTTCAACATCAAGGTATAAGGATCTAATCCTTAATTCTGACGACGAAATTAAGGAGTCATTGCGGCAAGCATAATGGATTGAGCACTAAAGTTATCATCACTATGAGTCTTCCAAAGCTCATGCTCTACTATTTGCTCAACTCCGAGCTCAAGCCCGAGAGGTTTCTCTATTATCTAAAATAACTTCTTGGCTTCCAAGACTATCCTGAGATTCAAATCCCAATCTGAAAATTTACGCCGTCAAAGACATTTTCACCTAGGATTATGTTCTTTTACGCTAATCTTTCAGCTATATTGATTGCTATAGTCTAACTATCCAATCAATAATTTCGGGTACAATCAAATGTAATGATTACTATAGTCCAACTATATAATCAACTATAAATGATCGGTAATGTCTTGTACAATCTAACTATTCAAAGAAAGCAATATTAAATATTAGTCAAACTAATATATTTATAACTACGATAAATAAAATAAAAGAGCGCGTATTGGCAAGTATCTAAATGAAATTGCAAATTTAATATTTGCCTCCCACTATTTTTCGGCGAGCCTCTAACCATCTGTGGAGTACTCGGGAAACCTAGTTTCCTAGTGGGCTAGAATCCCGTTAAATAGCACACAACCTTCACTTTGGCCAACAAGCTGTATTAAACTTAACTAGGTAGATCTCTAAGATCAATTGGATCTCATCCAATTCCTAGACCCAGTTGGTGGACCTCCAAGTCCGAAACATATATCCAATATATGTAAATATATCCAATATATTTCCTAACCTTTTTCCTCTAAATCAACTAAGCCTTGGCTTTGGCTCAACAAGCTTAATGATTCTAGTTAAGTGCGACCTATTGACAGTGGGAAAGCTTCGTAATCGAGTGTCGATGAACAAGAAGTGACATTGACTTTGGCCAAAAAGTCATAACTGCCCAAGACATGCGATATGTAACAAAGCTTACGAGGTTCAAACACATCCGCGATGGACAAAGGTATTGACTTTGGCCAACAAACCAATGCGAATCTTGGATCTTGAGAGAGAACCACTCAATGGAAGGAAAAACGATTAATATTGAATGAGGGTTTTTCGCGTAAATTGGCAACCAA
>SKCR01028435.1:0-19099 GCA_019454045.1 Zanthoxylum bungeanum
GATACAATGCTTGAACATTCCAGAATCAACTCGAAAGTATTCAGAGTCAAACAAAATCCATACAGAGAATGACAGAACAGATCAGACAATTAATAGAAAACCAGAAATTTATACCTCAAGAAGCATTTTCAGATGACCAAGCATTTCACGATGACACCTTAACAGAAGAGGAGGCTGAGCAGTATCAACAACCAGAGGTATCAGTTCAGGAGCCCGAACCGGCAGAGTCTCAATTTGACTTTTATTATTCAGATTCTGACGAGGATGAAGTTGATCTATTTGTACCAACTGCACCAACAACAGAGGATCAAACTTTCAATCCTCAAAATGAAGATCTTGGAGCATGCTTTACCTTGATGTTTGAAGAAGATCTATCTGAACCATCCATTCCAGTCGTATCAGAGGATGAAAACCTAATGTCAGAAACATCTTTGCATCCTCATGTTGACAATTTTGAAGCATGTATTTCACAGATGACAGATGAAGAGCTGAATACAAAAATTTTACAATACATCTGTGAAGAAAAGGTGGAGCAAGAAACAGAGCAAATGGAAGAGCAAATGTCTAACCTTAATAAAGATCCAAAGCATTCAGGAGAAACATCACTGTTTTGGGGAGTACAAATCAAAGATATCGCCCAGAAGCTTGACAGAATGGAACTCCCATTCCAAGTCAAGCACCATATGAGACCTCCTGATTTTCTTTCTTTCTTTGTAGGAACCACTGGAACAACAAGGAGAAAAAAGGTGGCACGAGCACCGAATGAGACAAAATTATTTTTGCCACTTTACCGTTGGAAGAGACCATTTAAAAGCAACGCTCATGGGATTGTCTTTAATCGGACATCCAAAATGACATTGAAACCTCCTTAAGAGATGAATTTCATTCATGTCTGGCTGAAGACGAAAAATTTAGCGCTAGCAGGGAGGCAAACCCATGCAATTTGTTGTAATTTATGTCTTCATATTTTGTGTATACATGTTGTAGATTTTTAATTTTCTGTGTTATTTTTGTAGGGAACGGCACAAACGGAGCATTGTAAGACATAAGAATGGTGTTTGGCAATCACAAAGAAGAGAGACAATTCATTAGTAATGGCTGAGTAAAGAATTAATTCTTGAGACGCAGCCTTATGAATTTATACTAAGCTAGTGGCGTTTGCGTACACAATTCCATTGCCTTAATTATTGCTTTGATTTGCTTTTCTGTTGTAATTATCTTTATTTTCGTAGACAGGATCCAGAATTTTTGACCTTTCATGATTTCTTTTGTTGTTTAGCAAACAAACGTCCTCTGGAAGATACTAGTGCTATTATTACTCTCACCCTTTTTCAGGTACTATAATTCAGCAGCCGTCATTGCACTTTTGAAGGCATCCAGAGTTGAGAAAGAAATACATAAAAAATGGAAGCCACTTCAAGAAGACGAGTTGAAAACATATGTGTGTGTTTGCGGTAGTAGTGTTGGAACTAAACCACAATACGTAGAAGCAGCACAAGAATTGGGTCGAGTCTTAGCAGCAAAGAATATGCACTTAATATATGGCGGAGGCAATCTCGGACTTATGGGGATCATTTCAAAGGCTGTACAGGAAGGAGGCAGTCATGTTTTGGGAATCATCCCAAAACCCTTGGCAGAGGCAAATCTTATTGGATCATCAAACGGAGAGGAACTAATCATGCCAGGTATGTCTGAACGACTGGTAGAAATGATTAACCGTGCTGATGCTTTTATCGCTTTGCTTTGCCAGGTGGCTTGGGTACATTGGAGGAAAATTTTATTGTGCTATCTTGGGCGAACCTGAACATACACTAGAAACCAATTGGGCTGTAACAACGTAGATGGATTTTATGATTTTCTTTGTGTGTTTTTCTTGATGATGCTCGGAGAAATGGGTTCGTGTCAAAACCTATGAAAGAACTCCTCTTTACTGCCAGAACTGCTTCGGATCTAATAGACCAACTCATAGCCTATGAACACAAGTTGACCCTATCCTTTCAAAGATAAATTGGTCCGATGACGATCGTGGTAAGAGGCGTCGGATTAATCTGGATCTTAACCTCTAATTCCTGTAGATTTCAGCTAACCAGGTACGACCTTCTTAACTCTCCTTTTACTGTTTAAGACATTGGGGACAATGTCTCATTTAGGTTTGGGGGAGGGAATTAGTTGATCAATACCTTGTTTTAAGTTTGAGTGTTATTTTTATTTTTAGTCCAAAATTTTTGAAAAATACAAAAAAATTGGAAAATTTTCAAAAATTAGAAAAATATTTTGCATTTTTATTTGACTAAAAAGGTGAAATTGGTAAGAGATAGCTGAGTAAGGAGTTTCCACTCCGGAGACGTATCTCAAACTTATTTCGAAACAAGTTAATTTTTGTTTATTTCATTTTGAATTATTTAATTTGTGAATTCTCCTTAAAATGGACTAAAATAGATCTTCATATACTCAGTTGACAGATATTATCAACATATATAGTAACATAGGACATGAGCTAAAATTGAAAAGTTTGTAATATTCAGTGCTCTAGTTAATTGGAGGAAACATCTCAAAAAGCAATGGAGTAAAAAAAAAAAAAACGTCTAAGATCCGAGTTATTAAGTCTGTAAGGGTGTTTTAACACCTAGTTCCCTAAAGTTAACTGGTTTGGGAGTCACTGACCCAAAGCTCGTTACATGGATTGAAGATGCTGCAAAAATATATATATCTGAAGTCTGAGTAATTAAGTCCGTAGGGGTGTCTTAACACCTAGTGCCCTAAAGCCAACTGGTTTGGGAGTCACCGACCCAACACTCGCTACATAGACGGAAGGTATTGTATATAAAAAAAAAAAAAATCAGAAAAATGAGAAAATTTATTCCATTGCTATAAAAAGGAGTGAAATCTGATAGAACTTTAGGACAAAAATATTACTCTCTTATCAACTGCACATATGACTGTTGTGGGCAAAAATAAGTTGTTTAATATTTTGTTGGCTATGTATATGAAGAATGGTAAAAATAATCGGAGAATTTACTTATTCAGTAATTTAGAATAAAACAAAACAACTAGTAACTTGGAGTAGAAGTTTCACCTGATCAGTCACTACAACTCTTTATTCTCTTTCGCTTGTCTTTTTGCTTTTGTGTGCATTATTTTTACTACCTTTTTAATTTGTAAAATGTTTATGGGTATCATTGATGTAAACCCTCACGAGACTACAACTCGTCCACTAGGGACACCTAGGGGTTTAAAGGCTTGTTGCATATGCTAAATACAACCGTGATCCCTACGAAAGTGGCTTAGTTAATTTATTTATGTATTTTTTATGTTTTGCTCGAGGACTAGCAAAATGTTAGGTTTGGGGGTGTGATGAGTGGTAAATCTATCACTATTTCCCACTCATTTAACCTAATATTTTGTATAGTTTCTTGAGTTTTGTGAATATTTTGATGTGTTTTGTGTTATTTTGTAGATAAATAAAGTTTCAGGACATTCTGGAGGTGATTTGGGCCAAAACAGTGAAAATTGGACGAAAATGGCATTTTGGTAAATTCCCGCGTCGCGACGCATAACGTGCGCCGAACAGTGCTAACGTGCGCCGGGTCCCAAATCAGAATCTGAGAAAAGTTTGACTTTGCTAACGTGCGCCGTGCCACATGTCACCATCACAGTCGATCTGCTAACAAGCGCCGTGCCGCATGTCAGCATCTTACAGTGCCGACAGTCATCATCGCCACGTGTGCCACGTGTCACTCCACATCATTTCCACATCATCACCCACATCACCAGGTTAACCAAGTCAAACTGCCACCTCACCGCCACGTCATCATCAGCCAATCAGGAAGTGCCACGTGTCGCAATCCTACGGTGCCGACAGTCTCTTTCCCACGTCACCGCCACAGCAACATCAATAATTGAGTATCTAATCCTTATCTGACACGTGACGGATAAGAATCTCATCGACCAATCAGAAGGTGCCACGTGTCACAATAATTGAAGCCCAACCAGTTCGCCACGTGTCACCTTATAAGCTTATCCAGAATCTGCAAACCGACGAACCAGAGCGTGCCATGTCGACAGAAGCTGGCATTTTTACTTTATGTCTTTTACTTTTAAGTCTTTACTAGCCCTAGTTATGTGTTAGTTATCAGTTGTTGAATTCTAATTGTGTGTTCTATAAGGGTTTTTTATTTATAGTTTTATAGGGGGTATTTATAGTTTGGGTAATTTAAGGTTACTTATTAAGTCTTATGCTTAATGCTTCTTGTTGTCTGATCACCAATATGATTGATGTGGTAAATCTAAAATGAACAGACATAGGGATTTTAGGTTTCAGCCTTAGACTTAATAGCCCACGATCTTCTTTGAGGATAGAGATAACCCTTTAATAGATTTCCTTACTAGATAGACATATACCTGTCGGCGGGGGTAGCCATAATTGGAACTTAAACTTAATGAATCCAGATAATTTGGTTGACATAGACATATGGTTAAATTGGGTTAAACTGGGTATTTGCGTTTGACCATCGACAGAGGCTTTTGCATAATTTAGTGTTCCAGGTTAGTAAACGGATTTATTACACAAACATAAAATAATCACTTCATCTTTTAAAAGATATTAGAATGATTCACAACCCTAGATCTTTGTGTCTTTTGTTATTTTCCTTAGTATTTTCTTTTGTCTTTTTATTTATTTTTTTTTAAACCACTTTCAACCAATCAAACAACCATTCTCTTCTCCATTTAATTAGATATTTCTAAATAAATAGATTCAATAATTAATAACAACAGTAGGAATTAAGTCCTCGTGGGATCGATATTTCTATACTACTTGAACGATACGTGGGCTTGCGTTATACGTGTGTGTTTACGCCGATCAGTGACCACAGTAATTCCTCCTTTCTTTGCTACACACTGCATATGACTCACCCAAGTACTATATGAGATGGGGTAAATGATACCAGCATCCAACCATTTGATGATTTCTTTCTTCATGACTTCCTTCATGATTGGATTGAGTCTCCGTTGATGCTCTACTGTGGGTTTGTACTCATCGTTCATCAGAATCTTGTGCATGCAAAATGATGGACTAATGCCTCGAATATCTACTATAGTCCAGCCAATGGCTCTTTTGTGCTCTCGTAACACTCTCAGTAGCTTTTCTTCTTGCTCCAATGTTAGTGAAGAAGAAATATTAACAGGTAATTCAGAAGAGTATCCAAGAAATGCATACCTGAGATGGCTCGGAAGTAACTTCAGCTCTAGCTGTGGTGGTTCTTCAATCGAAGGCTTGATTCGATCTTTCTTTGGCAGTTCCAAGCTTTCAACTGGTGGTGTCGCTTTGAATCGGAATGGTTTGTCAAGGTAGTTAATACATTCCAGGATTTCAGCATCTAGCTCGCTGTCAGTCATGTTGGTGATGCAAGCTTCAAGTGTATCTGTGGGATTTGGCTCAGTATTCTGAACGATACTATCAACAACATCAACTCTGAAGCATTCTTCTTCCTTTTCATCGCTTGGGAATTTCATGGCATTGAAAACATTAAATGTCACTTCTTGATCCTGCACTTTCACGGTCAGTTTTCCTTTTTGCACATCAATCACAGTTTTACCTGTAGCCAAGAATGGTCTCTCAAGAATGATAGGTATTTCTTTGTCTTCTTCCATGTCAAGGATGATGAAATCTGCTGGGAGAATGAGTTTGTCGAATTTGACCAGCACATCTTCAACAACACCTCTTGGAAATGCGAGTGCTCGATCAGCAAGTTGCAACGAGACTGAGGTAGGCATTGCTTCTCCGATTTGTAGTTTCCTGTAAATAGAAAAAGGCATCAAGTTAACATTGGCTCTTAAATCACATAAAGCCTTACCGATGTAATGTTCTCCAATGGTGCATGGGACAGTGAAACTGCCAGGATCTTTCAACTTCGGGGGAAGTTTCCTCCGAATGATGGTGCTGCATTCTTCCGTTAATGCTACTATCTTGTAGTCTCCCAATCTCTGTTTTCGTGAAAGAATGTCTTTCATGAATTGACATAGCTGGGCATTTCTTCCAAGCTTCTGCAAATGGAATGTTGATGTGCAGCTTTTTGAACACCTCCAGGAATCGAGCAAACTGTTTGTCCAGTTTGTTTTCCGAAGACGCTGAGGAAAAGGTGGAGGTGGAGTGATCTTTTTCTTTTTCCTTTGCTTCTTTTTTCTTCCATCTGTGGAACTGCATCTTTTGGAACTTCTCTCAATTGTTGCTTTGATTCCAACATCTTTATTGATCTCAGTACCACTTTTTAAGGTAATAGCTTGACATTGCTCTCCTTCCATCGGTCCTTGGATTTGGTGTTGTGTTGCTGGGAAGAATACCTGGCGGTCTGTAACTCTGAGCATTGGCCAGTTGCCCTATTTGATTCTCTAGTGCTTTGATAGAGGCTGAATGGCTTTGATTCAATGCTACTTGATTTTGAACCATAGCTGCTAAAGTATCATATTTTGCTTATTGTTTCTTCAACTGGGCCAGCACTTCTATATTCTTGGTTCTTTTTCATCTCTTGGCTTTTATTTGGTTGTTGGAATCTCGGTGGTGGGTAGTTCTGTTGTTGAAATCCCGGTGGTGGATTGTTCTTTTGCCCTGAATTGTTGCTCCATGAAATATTCGGATGATTCCTCCACCCTAGGTTGTAGGTGTTGGAATATGGATTATTCTCCTATCTGTTGAAATTGTTGACATAATTCACCGTCTCTTCAAGTTGGTTTGGTTCTGGTGCTCCTCCATATGGTGAACTTATGGATCCACCATTAACTTTTATGTTAAGAGTTTCCATATTTTTGCAAATCACATCCAGCTTGGAATTCAGTGCTGTGTTGGCTCCAACTTCATAAATTCCTGTAATTCTTTGGATCATGCTCCTTTCTGTTGGCCATAAAGAATTGTTGTTGGCCATTTCTTCAATTAAGTCACAGGCCTGATCTTCTCCTTTTGCCATCAAAGCTCCTCCAGCAGCAGCATCAATTGTGGTTCTCATTATTCCAGAAAGTCCATTGTAGAAGGTTTGGACTTGTAGCCACTTTGCGATCTCATGATGAGGACATTTCCGGAGTAAATCTTTGAATCTTTCCCAAGCTTCGCAAAGGGATTCTCAATCTTGTTGCACGAAAGATGTGATGTCATTCCTCAACTTTGTAGTTCTGGCTGGTGGAAAGTACTTTGCAAGGAATTCGGTGGCTAGAGTGTTCCAAGTTGTGATGGAACCTGCTGGTAGTGAATGTAGCCAAGCTTTAGCTCTATCTTTTAGGGAGTATGGAAAAACACGCAGTCTCATTGCTTCCTCAACTGCTCGGTTGTAATTGAAAGTACCGTAAACTTCCAGGAAGGTGTTGATGTGGGCATTAGGATCTTCAGTTGCATTTCCCCAAACTGTACTGACTGCTGAATTATCTGGATGCATGTTTTTGATGTCACCCGCATTTACTGGTAAGGGAGGAAGTACAATACAAGAAATGAGTCTGTCAACCACCGGAATGGTTCGGTCTCGAATGGGAATCGGTGGTGCAATGTTCAAAGGTTCAGGTTCCATGTTAATAATTGCTTATTGGCCTTCTCGTCTTTCCTTTCTCAACTGTCTGATGGTTCTTTCAATTTCTGGGTCAAGCGGTCGGAGTTCAAAGCTTCTGGTTCATCTCATGTAGTTTCCGAGAACCTATAACACAATAAAACAAAAATAATAAGTAAAAAGAAATTAGATACAGGTAAAGGTATCTAACCCCTAAACAGTAAAAGATAAATAAGTCCCCGGCAACGACGCCAAAAACTTGACCGGTGCTTACACACGCGTATAACGCAAGCGCACGTATCGTTCAAGTAGTATAAAAAGTATCAATCCCACGAGGACTTAATACCTAATCTATTAATTTTATGAAGTCAAATGATTACTAGTATCTAACAGGTTGATTGATTGATTTGAAATGATGAAGGTTTTGAATTTAAAAACAAGTAAATAAAATTGTTCGAATGTAGGTTTAAGAAAATTCAATATTAAAAACTATCAAGGGTTGTGATTTCTTCCAATATCATTTTAAAGATGAAGTGATTATTTTATGTTTGTGTAATAAATCGGTTTACTAACCTGGAACACTAAATTATGCAAAAGCCTTTGTCGATGGTCAGACGCAAATACCCAGTTTAACTCAATTGAACCATATGTCTATGTCAACCAAATTATCTGGATTCATTAAGTTTAAGTTCCAATTATGGCTACCTCCGCCCGACAGGTATATGTCTATCATGTAAGGAAATCTATTAAAGGGTTATCTATCCTCAAGGAAGATCGTGGGCTATTAAGTCTAAGGCTGAAACCTAAAATTCATTTGTCAAGTTTATTTTAGATTTACCACATCAATCTAATTTAACATCATCCAAGCTTAACCAAACCATCAATTTGAAGAAATCGTGCATAAATCACAAAAACCCCAAATTAAAGTATATAAACCCTAAGTTCATTTCATGCTTAACCTGGCACTGATACCATTGTCGGGTCTCTAAGATCAATCCCAAGATCTAATAAGAATAAACATGTGTGAATACTCAAAGGAATATAGCGGAAATTATACTCACTTTGATCGGTTCGTTGGATTGTTGATAACAAAACTTTTGCTCCTTTGAAGTGCTTCAAGCTCCTCTTTGAATGGTTGTGTGTTGAGATCCAAGCTTGGTGAATGAGATTCCAAACTCAATGGATGTTTCTCTATCATTTTATTCCCAGAATAAAGGCTGCTTCTCTCAGTTCTTTCATGGAGAATTTTAATGAAAGCCAAGCTTTCACCAATTGTAGCATGGGAATGTCATTGCCAATAAGCAATACATCATCAACGTAAAGGACAATTATTGTTAGTGCGCTCCCACTAACCTTCTTATATACACAAGGATCATCCTCGTTTTTAATGAAATCATATTCTTTTATGATCTCATCAAAACATTGGTTCCAAAACACGATGCTTGCTTCAATCCATAAATGGATCGATTTAACTTACAAACCTTATTTGTATGTTTTGGTACGATAAAACCGTCAGGCTGTTTCATATAAACATCATCCAAAAGGTTTTTGTTAAGGTAAGCTGTTTTGTCGTCCATTAGCCATAAAATATGCAGTAATAGCAAGCATTATTTGAATGGATTTAATCATGGCAATAGGTGAAAAAGTTTCATCATAATCGACACCATCTCATTGACGATACCATTTCACTACAAGCCTAGCTTTGTACATTTTTATGTTGCCATCCATTTCGGTCTTCTTCTTGAAGACCCATTTGCAACCAATAAGCTTTACGCCTTCTGGTGCATCAACCAATGTCCAAACTTGGTTGGTGTACATGGAATCCATTTCGGATTTCATGGCATCTTGCCATAAATCGGAGTCGATACCTTGTATCGCTTCCTCATACGTAGCCGGTTCGTCTTCCTCAATAAGATTAATATCCAAATGAGGTGAGATCAGAAACCCATACCTCTCAGTTTGTTTTCTGACTCTCTTCGACCTACGTGGTTCTTGTGTATTCTAAGATTATGGTACAGTCTCATCCCTAATTAACTGTTCGTTTTCTATTAAGGAATCGGTTCCAGGAATAGTATCACTCCGATTTTCATTGAGTTATACTTTCCTCCCACTTACCACTACATTTAGGAATTCCTTTTCGAGGAAAACCGTATGTAGAGCAACTAATACTTTGTTCTATTGTGGGTTGTAGAAGTAATATCCTTTGGTTTCCCTAGGATAACCTACAAATAGACACTTATCTGATTTGGGTTCTAGTTTTGTACCATCCAAACATTTAACGTATGCCCAGCAACCCCAAATCTTAAGGAATGAGAAACCAGTTTCTTTCCTGTCCATATTTCATATGGAGTCTGTTGAACAGACTTTGACGAAACCTTATTCAAAATAAGTATTGCACTGTTCAATGCATATCCCCAGAAGGAAATTTGTAGCTCTGTGCGAATCATCATAGACCTTACTATGTCCAACAAAGTCTGGTTTCTCCATTCGGAAAAACCGTTTAATTTAGGTGTTCTGGGAGGAGTCCACTGTGAAAGAATACCATATTCTTTCAAGTAATCAATAAACTCATTGCTTAAGTATTCTCCACTATAGTCCGATCGTAATGTTTTAATACTTTTTCCGGTCTGTTTTTCTACTTCCTGTCGAAACTCTTTGAATTTCTCAAAGCTTTCCGACTTGTGTCTCATAAGATACACATAACCATAATGTGATGCATCATCCGTAAAGGTTATGAAGTATTCATATTCACCTCTAGCCTGGCTAGACATGGGCCCACATACGTCATTATGAATGAGGGCTAACAGTTCGGTGGCACGTGCACTTTTACCGCAAAAAGATGTTTTAGGGATTTTGCCTAATAAACAAGATTCGCAGACGTCATATGAATTTGGATCAAATCCGTCCAAGTACCCACTCTTCGAAAGTGTGGATATGCGAGTCTTGTTAATGTGTCCTAGACGACAATGCCACATATAAGTTTCATATTTGTTACTTAATTTAATCCTTTTGTTTGTCACATTATATGTTTGAGATTGATTTATATTCAAAATATAAAGACCGTTATTCACATCAGCACTACATATCTCAATATCATTTTTATACACAAAACACCTAGTGTTTCTGAATACAAAAGTATGCCCACATTGGGCTAATAAAGATACAGAAATAATATTCCTAGTCAAACTAGGTACATAATAACAACCTGATAGATTTAGTACATGCCCCGAGGGCAGTTCCAAAAGTCAGTCTCCTACTAATTTACAAATCCTGCACATCGGTACATATATGAGTACCACAACCAGAATCAAAAATCTAATTTTTAAAACTAGAAGTAGACATGTTTATTTCTATAACAAACATACCTGAAGCCGGTGCCTTGCCCGCTTTGATTTCCTTCATATGCGCCTTGTACTCACGGCAATCACGCTTCTGTTTGCCACACTGTAGGCAGATATCTTGGGATTTATCCTTAGCCTTCCTAAAAAGACTTTGATGATTTGGCCTTGCCCTTCTTCCTCTTCTTTTTCTTTACACCTCCAGTAGCTTTTGGCCAAGCCTTGGCAGACTGAGATGTTGAAGCGAAGTGCGCCTCGCGCTTTTTGCCCTTTAATAACTCTTTTTCTGCTTCACGCACCATTGCCATCAACTCTCCAAGAGTATGGTCTTGGTTCATCATATTGTAGTTCATGATGAACCCGCTCCAACTGTCAGGAAGAGACTGCAAGATCAAATCTATAGAAGTCTCAGCCTCAAAGGTTATGCCTTGCTGACCCAACTGTTCGATTTCAGCAATTATCTATGACACATGGTGCTCGACAGATGTACCCTCTGACATTCGAGAGCGAAAGAGCTTCTTCTGCAATTCATACCTTTGCGATCTTAGTTTAGATTGGTGAAGGTCCTTCAATTTTTCCATCATAGTATAGAGATCCAATCCCTTGTTCTGACGATGAAATTGAGGGGTCATTACAGCGAGCATGACGGATTGAGCAGTTGAGTTGTCAACGCTGTGAGTCTTCCAAAGCTCAAGCTCAAGCGGTTGGTCCATTCCAGGCTTAGGCCCGAGAGGTCTCTCTATCGTATAGAGCATCTTCTCGGCCCCCGGGACAATCCTAAGGTTCATATCCCAGTCAAGAAAGTTCACAACATTAAAGACATTTTCGCCAATGATAATGTCTCTAACATTGATCTTTCCCGCCATCTTAATTGCAATAGTCTAACTATTCAATTAACGATTTTGGGTACAGTCCAATTGTTACAATAAAATAATAAAATATTAGTCCAACTAATAAATATATAACGACGAAAATATTTTGAAAGCGCGTATTGGCAAGTTTTTGAACGAAATTGAAAATTCAATACTAGCCTCCCACGATTTTTCAGCGAGCCTCTAACCCTCTGTTGAGTACTCAGGAAATCTAGTTTCCTAATGGGCTAGGATCCCGTTAAATAACATACAACCTTAACTTTGGCCAAAAAGCTGTATGATATTTAACTAGGTAGATCTCTAAGATCAATTGGATCTCATCCAATTCCTAGATCCGATAGGTGGACCTCCAAGTCCGAAACATATATAAAATATATATGCCAATATATCCAATATATTTTCCTAACCTTTTCCGTGAATCAACTAAGCCTTGGCTTTGGCTCAACAAGCTTATTGATTCCAGTTAAGCGGGACCCATTGACAGTGGGAATGCTTCGTAATCCACGTCGATGAACAAGAAATGACCCTGACTTTGGCCAACAAATCACAACTTGCCCAAGACATGAGATATGGAACAAAGCTTTCATGGTTCAAACACATCTGCGATGGACATTGATCTTGACTTGGCAAACAAACCAATGCCAATCTTGGATCTTGAGAGAGAACCACTCAATGGAAGGAATTCACTTAATGTTAGTTTGAGGGTTTTTTTCGCATAAATTGGCAACCAATTTATTATCTTTGATTAGGTCTCATCATACACCCTTAAGCATGCATTCTAAAAGCATAATAAGGCACGAATTAAAAAATAATGATTTGCGAATGGATACTTAACAAATTTTTCCTAGAAAAAATCTCTTCATTTCCTCTCCTCGGCTAGCATTATTCTAACTTCTACCCAATTACATAATACATTAAGGAAACCTCATTTACATGGAGGGGAATGGTGGACAATTATGAACCATAGCGTCACTATTTGTAAAATACATTGTGGTTTTTGTACAAATTAACTATGTGACAATGGAAATTGCATTTTATCATTTTATAATTAGATTACTTGTATATATAAATGATAAAAGTCCCTATGATTAGTTACGGATTATAAGATATGAGACAATATCAATCCACAAAGGTTTAATCATTAAATATCCCTAGTCGTAGTAATATCGAGACTGGACATCGATAATGTAGAATAGACTAGTATTGCACTTGTGCGTGTTATGGAAGTGTAACAACATAGTTCTCATATATTTAAGTATTGGATACTTATGCAAGTGTGATAGGAGGTTGTGTTTACCGATGGTACGGAAACAACATTGCTCTGGATAGACCCCGCAGAATCTCATTGGTAGTATGACTATGTGTCTATGGGAATCCGCTTCAGGGTAGGTGTATTTGGTATTAACCTGAGACTTGCATTGCTAGTACTTGCGACAATCAATACGCTTTGGTTTTGGTCATCCAGGACTTTAACATGTTCTGTGTACGCCTCTTCTGGGTTTATTGAGAATCGTAGTGTATTGGGTGTGATGTCAAGATGGAAGTATCACTTCAGTCATATGGAGATGATAATCACACAGGGATACAGAACTGGTTCTCTATTATGTTACAACTATCGGGATAATATGACAAGGTCATGGTTATCCGATTATGGAGACTAGTTGCTTGTGATCCGATATATGTTTTGTTAGTTTCTATAATATGTCCCAAGGAAAGATTAAGCATTTGAAATACAATAAATGAATATATATTTAACTTTGAAGTATGGCGGAATCATACTTACAATGCTTTGTTGATGAAGAAAATCAAACCAAAATGGAAGCTCCAAGTGTTGATTGATTCGGCCAAGAGGAGAAGAAGGTGGAAAGCTCCAAGCTTTGTGAATTCCTTGCTCTATGATGGTTTCCCTATCACCTCTTTTGATCCCTTGAAGGTGCTAGCCTTGCATGTGAGAAGATGTTCCAAACAACCACACTATCTTCAAGCTTTTTGGCAACCAAAATGAAGAAGATGAAGACCAAAAAACTGCATGCAGTTTTCGGCAATGTGAGAGAGAGAAGAGAGATTTTTTTCATGTGATTTTTTTGATACCAAAATCAATTTATATTTATGCCATAATATTTATTAAATAATAATAAATCTATGACACAAACCATGCAAAGGCTTAGAGTGTCAAACACTCAAATTCCATGCATAACAATTGAGTGTATTATACACTATCACCATGCAATGCATTATCAATAAAATAATACATATAATGACATGTGTCATGTGGGCCCCACACGTTTCCAAATGAAAGTGGGCCCACGTGCACTCACGCGTTCGGGTTCGATATTTCCGAAATACCGAACTTGCGTCGCGACGTTAATTAAATCGAATTTAAATAAATAATCGCGCCTAGCGAAATTATTATTTACGTCGCTAACGAATTAATTCTAAATTAACTCGTATGCCCGAATTAAAATCTAATTTTAATTTCGCGTCGAAATCGAATTTCAATTATTATATCGAATATAATAATTTTACTGATTAATTCCAAATTAATCGTTCTCTCTCTCTAAATAAGGCACTTTATCCGAGATAAAGTTTCTCGCCAATTAATCCAAGATTAATTAAGTTCGAATCAAATATCATAGGTGAATCTTCAGGAAGCGACCCAAGAGATCTCCGGATATGTTGGCAGTAAATACGGTCGTCGGATAATCCGAACACGCACGTACCTCGTACTACGTTCTTACCGATTCACAAGACAAGGTTGGCTTCTAGCAAAGCGCCATGCCTACCCAATTCTCCAGAAATATTCTTATAGGAATATAAGATCTATATCAAGCGTAGTATACCGTAGTATTGCGTACATCGATCCAGTATCGGATGATCACATGCTAGGCCTGGGGCTGGAGATGTGTCTGCCCCGTACGAAACATATATCGGACATCAAGCAACTAGTCTCTTTAAATCGGACAATCCTGACCTAGTCATATTGTCCCGACGGTTGCAACCTTTTATAGAGTACTAGTTCTGTGTCCTGCGTGATCATCACCTCCATATGTCTGAAGCGATACTTCCATCTTGACATCACATCCAGTACACTACGATTCTCGATAAACCCAGAAGAGGTGTACACAGAACCGGTTAAGGTCCCCAACCACCAAAACCAAAGTTTACCGATTGTCGCAAGTACTAGCGATGTAAGTCTCAGGTTAAGACCATATACACCTACCCTGATGCGGCCTCCCATAGACACCTAGACATACTACCAATGGGATTCCGCGGGGTCTATCCAGAGCGAAGCTGTTTTCCGTACCATCGGTAAAACACAACCTCCTATCGCACTTGCATAAGTATCCAATACTTAAATATATGAGAACTATGCCGTTGTGCCCTCACAACGTGCACAAGCGCAATACTAGTCTATTCCGCATTATCGATGTCCAGTCTCGATAATACTACGGCTAGGGATATTTAATGATTAAACCTTTATGGATTGATACTGTCTCATATCATCTCAATCCAGTACTAATCATATGGACTTTCGCCATTTATATATCAAAGTAAATAATATTTACAAAATGGCAAAAGGCAATTTCATTATTACATAGTTAATTTTGTACAATAATACAATATCATTTACAAACAGTGACGCTATGGGACACAATGTCTAACAATCTCCCACTTGGCCTATAGCCAGTCACTCAAGCATCTAATACCCGAACTATGTATGTGTCGTTCAAAAACTTGCTGAAGAACAGCCTTCGTCAGCGGATCTGCAATGTTGTCATCTGATGTGACCTTCTCGACTTTTACATCGCCACGATGTATAATCTCCCGAATCAGATGGTAACGTCGAAGAACATGCTTGGACCGTTGATGAGACCTTGGTTCCTTAGCCTGTGCTATAGCCCCGTTATTGTCACAATACAATGGAACGGGCTCAGCTGCTAACGGAACTACTCCTAATCCGATTAGGAACTTTCGGATCCAAACTGCCTCCTTTGCTGCTTCAGATGCAGCGATGTACTCCGCTTCTGTTGTTGAATCGGCAACAGTATCTTGCTTGGAAGATTTCCAGCTCACTGCTCCGTTATTCAAACAAAAAATGTACCCGATTGCGACTTGTAGTCATCCTTGTCGGTTTGGAAACTTGCATCGGTATACCCAGATACCGCAAGTTCTCCACCTCCATAAATTAAGAAAGCATCCTTAGTTCGTTTAAGATACTTAAGGATATTCTTAACTGCTATCCAGTGACCTTCACCTGGATCGGCCTGATAGCGACTGCACATGCTCAAAGCATATGAGACATCAGGTCGTGTACATATCATGGCATACATGATCGATCCGACTGCCGAGGCGAACGGTATCCGACTCATGTGGTCTCTCTCTTCCTGAGTCTTAGGACACATGTCCTTAGACAGAGAGGTACCACGTACCATTGGAACCAATCCCCTCTTGGATTGTTCCATGTTGAATCGCTTCAACACTTTATCAATATATGTACTCTGGGAGAGTCCAAGCAGCTTTCTAGATCTATCCCTGTAGATTTTTATTCCAAGAATAAAGGCTGCTTCTCCCAGATCTTTCATGGAGAATTTTAATGAAAGCCAAGCTTTCACCGACGTTAGCATGGGAATGTCATTGCCTATAAGCAATACGTCGTCGACATAAAGGACAATAAAAGTAAGTGCTCTCCCACTAACCTTCTTGTATACCACAAGGGTCATCTCTGCGTTTTGCACGAAATCATATTCTTTTATGATCTCATCAAAACGCTGATTCCATGACCGTGATGCTTGCTTCAATCCATAAATGGATCGATTTAACTTACAACCTTGTTTGCAAGTCTAGGTACGATAAAACCGTCAGGCTGTTGCATATAAACATCCTCCAAAAGGTTTCCGTTAAGGAAAGCGGTTTTTACGTCCATCTGCCATATCTCGTAATCGAAATATGCAGCTATTGCAAGCATTATCCGAATGGATTTAATCATGGCAACGGGTGAGAAGGTTTCGTCATAATCAATACCATATTGTTGACGATACCCCTTCGCTACAAGCCTAGCTTTGTACGTTTGTACGTTGCCATCCATGTCGGTCTTCTTCTTGAAGATCCATCTGCATCCAATAGGCTTTACGCCTTCTGGTGCATCAACCAGTGTCCAAACTTGGTTGGCGTACATGGAATCCATCTCGGACTTCATGGCATCTTGCCATAAAGCGGAATCGATATTTTGTATCGCTTCCTCATACGTAGCCGGTTCATTATCCTCAATAAGATTAATATCTACATGAGGTGAGATCAGGAACCCATACCTCTCAGGTACTGTTCTGACTCTCTCCGACCTACGCGGTCCTTGTGTATGTGAAGTTTTGGGTACAGACTCATCCCGGACGGTCTGTTCTTGTTCCGTCGTTGATTCATTGCCAGGAACAGTATCACTACGATCTTCATCGAGTTCTACTTTCCTCCCACTTACCACTCATTGCATTTATAAATCCTTCTCAAGGAAAAATGCTTGTAGAGCAACAAATACTTTGTTCTCATGTGGGTGATAGAAGTAATATCCTTTGGTTTCCCTAGGATATCCTACAAAAAGGCATTTATCAGTTTTGGGTTCAAGTTTGGTACTTTCCAAACGTTTAACATGTGCCCAGCATCCCCAAATCTTTAGGAAAGAGAAACCTGGTTTCCTTCCTGTCCATATCTCATATGGAGTCTGTTCAACAGACTTCGACGGTACCTTATTCAAAATAAGTATAGCACTGTTTAATGCGTATCCCCAGAAGGATATTGGTAGCTCAGTGCGACTCATCATTGACCTTACCATGTCCAACAAGGTGCGGTTTCTTCTCCGTTCGGACACACCGTTTAATTGCGGTGTTCCAGGAGGAGTCCACTGTGAAAGAATACCATATTCTTTCAAGTAATCTTGAAACTCATAACTTAAGTATTCGCCACCACGGTCTGACCGTAATGTCTTAATACTCTTCCCTGTTTGTTTCTCCACTTCGTGTCGAAACTCTTTGAATTTCTCAAAAGTTTCCGACTTGTGTCTCATAAGATACACATAACCGTAACGAGATGCATCATCTGTAAAGGTTACGAAGTAGTGAAATCCACCTCTAGCCTGGCTAGACATGGGCCCGCATACGTCAGTATGAACGAGAGCTAACAGTTCTGTGGCACGTTCACCTTTACCGCTAAAAGTGATTTAGGCATTTTGCCTAAAAGACAAGATTCGCAGACGTCATATGAATTGGGATCAAATTCGTCCAAGTACCCACTCTTCGAAAGTGTGGATATGCGAGTCTTGTTAATGTGTCCTAGACGACAATGCCACATATAAGCTTCATCTTTTAGATTACTCCTTTTGAGCCTTTTGTTTGTCATTTTAGGAGATTCATTTATATACAAATATAAAGACCGTTATTTGCAACAGCTGTGCAAATTTCTGATCATTTTTATATAAAAACACCCAGTGTTTCTAAATAAAAAAGTGTAACCCTGCTGGGTTAACAAGGATACATATATATTCCTAGTTAAACTAGGTACAAAATAACAGTTCAAAATTTAAGTACATGCCCTGAGGCAGTTCTAAAACAAAAGTCCCTACGGCCAAAACAGCAACTGGTGTTCCGTTTCCGACCCGTAGATCCATCTCCCCTGACGCCAGCATCCTGCTATCATGCAGATCCTGCACATCAGTACAAATATGAGCACCACAACCAGAATCAAAAATCCAATTTTTAAAACTAGAAGTATTCATATTTATCTCAATAACAAACATACCAGAGGCGATAGCCTTGCCAGCCTTGATATCCTCCCTCTGCACAATGCTCATCTTGGCAGTCACGTTTCCAGTGACCCCTCTTGCCGCAGTTGAGGCAGATGTTCGCGAGATTTGTTTCCTTTGGCTTCCTAGAAGCCACTGTCAACTTGCCTTTGCCTTTTGTAGACACAGGACCTGACGACGCTGTTCTGGCTCGCGCCTAGTTGGAGAAGTACGAAATAACATGGAGTCGCCACCGTGTGAGCCGGGAAAATGAGATTTAAGGCCGCACTCACCCCTCGCAAGAGAAGACTCAAACCTTTGGGTTCGGAATGGTCTCTTACTTTATGTGTCATCTTATAATGTTTGTGATTTGTGCAATATTAATCAAAACTACTTACATGCATGTACAATGATAATTCAACCTAATTCACATTCATAAAAATAATCTTACATTTAAATTTACATGCTTCGAAAATGAGTTTCATAACATAACAAATACAAGAATAAACATGTGGGCCAGTAACTTGGCCACTATTAATGTAGGACCTCGCATACCCGATTAGACGTATCTGACGTCAACCAAATACGACG
>SKCR01028436.1:0-18977 GCA_019454045.1 Zanthoxylum bungeanum
GGGACTCAGTACTTCCATCACTCAGTTGACCAACCTAGGTCATGGGAATCAAACGGCTCTGAGTCACTCACATTCATTGCAAGTGCCTGAGGGAATGATTACAAAAAATAGAGCTAAGAAGCTTCAGGATGAGTTCTAATGATTTTGTCGGAAGTTTGTCAAAGGCTATTCAAGTTTCGTCAATCCAAATTTTGAGCTAGAAAAGAAGATGCTTATGGTCATTTGTGCTAGCGAAGAGAGCTTAATAGGAGAATTTGACATGGAAACAAGCGTGAAGCTACCCATAGACGAGTGTTAGGACAACCATGAGGATAAATATTATCTTAAAGGGTAGGTGTGTTAAAAAAATGAAAAAGAAAAATGAAAAAAAAATTATACCATACTGAGCACAAAATAAGGCAAATATCGAGTACCTTTGAGATATCTAGGTTGGTTTGACTCATCGGATCCCAATTTTTTTAACGAAATTATTGAATTGGCTTACCTATTTTTTCGTTTGTTTTGAATCATACCATACATCATAACACTAGGAAATCAAGATAGACATCAAAGCAAACAATTATTCATCGGCATGCAATTTCTCTAACCAGTCACATTGCCAACTACCTAGGTTCTTACTGCTAAAAATCTATTATTAAGTGCTGACGAATCTAACTTAGATCGTGTACTCAATGCATCAGATAAAAATCAATTTGGGCTTTTATCGTTTCTAAGATTTCATCTTAATCAAACAAAACTCATCAGGACGAAACAATTTTTTTTTTTAATTTTTAATTTTTTTTTGAAACTAAAAATAGCAGGAACTATCACTACACGCACATACCCCCAAACTTAAAACTTGCATTGTCCTCAATGTAAGATAAACATAAGGAAACCAAAGTGAAGAACAACACTACCAGACATGGAGTTGATCAAGCTCCTGTTGGTACGACTTTGGTTGCATGGGATGTGTGGGTTGTGCTAACATCTGTATAAATACTCATGCAAATAATAAACAAGCAATTAGCACACAATAAAATAATTACTAAAGTAAAGAAAATAAAAAATAATTAAATGCAAGGGTTGCCTCCCCACTAGCGCTAAGTTTAACGTCTTCAGCCAGACACAAAAAAATAAGAATATATATATATATATATTAAAGTTAATGTTACTTGGTAACAGTATTAATGTGAATAAGATTAACAATCCCTGTCAACGGCATCAAAAATTTGTTGTGATATTTTATATCATATTGCAAGTGTACGGTGTCAAATTTTAGTAAAGATAAGTGAGAGAATGTCGAACTCACAGGGATTATAATCGAACTCACACTAAGTACTGTAATTGATAAATAAACCTAAATTCATTTAAAAGTAATTTTAAAATAATATAAATTAAAACAAAAAGATAAATAAGATATTAAATTGATAAATTAAGAGAAGACTAATATACGAGCGATTCTAGAGTTTGATTTCACCTAATTATCCGCTATGTATTTGTTATGCCAGTCAATTCTTATTCGGTTTGATTGTTTATAAGTAAAGAATCCTAAAGTATTCACTCCCTTTCTCGAGCAACAGTGAAAAGATTATTAATTACAGACTTCGATATCCATATAAAAATCTAGTAATTAACAATTCATTATGCTCTGTGATTCTTTCTTAACAACTTAAAATGGATTATATATTCTCACGAACTCTATAAAACTCCTAGGTTATATTATCTAGATCCTATTCAAAATCCATCTCTCCCGAGCGATAGATTCTAAACATTCATCATCTTAATTTGTGGCCAACAAACAATAAGCATTAAACGCAAGAGAATATAAATAAATTAAATTAAAATTGTTTAATAATTAAATTAGCAAACAATACATAGGTTCAAGCATCAGTTACATCGTCCTCTAGAATAAATGAGTTAATTCATGACTAAAGATAACAACACTGAAAATAAGGTCATGAATCTAATGGAAATCATTAGAGTTAAAGAAAGAAACTAGATGATAAAACCCTATTGAATCCATTCATCTTCGAACGTCACTGCATTCGTCTCCTCTTGTCGCTATTCAATCTTCCTCCTTGAATCTCTCTAAGATATGTGTTTAGAACTCTTGATTGTGTATTTTTCTCCTCATTTAGGGTTTTGGACGTGTTTTGGTATTTATAGGGAAATCTCGGAATCCTTATACATGTAAAACACGACTAAATTAAGCTTATGGGAGTCTGATGCAGCGCCACGGCGCCAAACTCTCAGAAAAGTTGTATGGTACATCCTGGTGAGGTGCCGTGATGCCAAAAAGATATGTCGCGGTGCCATCATGTTTTTCAGGATGAGTGTTTTCTGTGCTTTCTACTTTCCCGCGTGCTTCTGATTCGTCGGTAAGGTCCCAAAATATCTTAATTTGCTCTAATATCCATGTTCCAATACTTCCTACAAATAAAGCATAAAACAAATTACAAAATATATTAAAGGACATGAAACTCAATAAAATAGTAAGCTAAGAATGCAAGAGTAAATGGGTATAAACCGCACTTATCACGTTGTTATCCATATCCTTCCATTTTTCATTAGTAATTCCATCTGGTCTTCATCCAATTGCCGCTAAGCAATTGTCTTTCTTCAAGATTGCTTTTATTTTAAGTTTCCATAGGGAAAAGTTGCTCACATTGAACTTCTCAATTTCGAACTTTCCTGCAATGTTTCTAATGACGATCAACTTCTCACTTGAACCGACTTTTTACTATTTCACCATAATAGTAATGTATACATGAATAGTACCTTATATGTGAATAGTACCATATACATGAATATTAATATACCGTATATGTGAATAGTCTCCATGAACAATAACACTGAACCTGAAGCGTTGATACCACTGTTAGGGGATCGTGGGCTGAAGCTGGCACGCAAATAAAGTGAAATTGAGAATAATTGTTAGTTTAGGAGGCTTGGCTTACCATATAACAGTACAATAATAATTAGGAGGCTTAGCCTACCATAAAACTGAACAATAAAATAAAGCAATGAGACACAGATTTAACGTGGTAAAACTCTCAATGTGAGGGAAACATTCACGAGCAAATGTAGAATGATTTCACTATGATGGAAAGAATTTTACAACCTTTCTCTAATCTCAAGGAGTGAACAATCTCACACTCTCTTAGAATATGAGAATTACAACTCTCTCACAAATTCTTAAGAAGAAACTATATTTTCTCTCTTAGAATACAAAGGATTTGATTGAGAATGAGATGAAGGAAATAATGAAATGAAGCCTCTATTTATAGACATGAAATTTACCGTGTAAATAATAAATTCTAATTTTTTATTATTTTCTTTTTTATATGTGGGACCCAATCAAAATAATTAATTAATTTTTAATATTAAATTTTCATGTCAACTTTCGGTGGGTTTGAAAGCCACCGAAAGGCTCTTTATCTTCAGCAACAATTTTTTTTTTTTTTTTTAACAATCTTTACTCAAAATTCCAAAGTTTGCATGAAGCGGATTACGACAGGACAGAGTCGACGTATGAAAAAGATACACCATTCAGGGTTATACGGAAATTTATTACAATTAGTAGTTAAAAACAACTGATTTTTAAAAGGTATTAATTTTTTATCATATTTTATTAATATTGGTCTGATTTTACTAACGTGATAAAATACCAACTTTGTCCGTTTTTATCATATATTACTAACGTCGTCTAACAAATTTGTTAACGTTGATCAGTCCTAATTTTCAGTCGCAAAATTACGATTGATTGTAATACAAACTCCATGTTATACCATTCGAATATCCATGTGATAAGTAATTCTTAATAAATAATTTATATAGATTTCCATAAAATAATATATTAGTCTATATATCAATTATTTATTAGAAGTTATCAGTAGTTTTTCTTTAAGGGTGACATAAAAACCCGAGCCTGGATCAGGGTAAAAAAAATCCGAGCAGGGTTCTATACTCAAAATCCCGACTCGAGCCTTAGCATTTTTGGCCCGGATCCGGCCCGGACCAGGCTTAAACAAACAAAAACACACACACACACACACACACATTAATATGATTGTAGCATTTTTATTTATTTGTAGTATTTAAATTGTTAATTTATCGATGAAATTTTTGATTTATTTATGAATTATATTTGCATATATATAATGTGAATGCATTTTATATTTGTAAGTTTTTAATATATTTTTTAAACAAACAGATCGAATAAAACCTGGACTCGAGCCCGGCCCGACTCGAAAATCGTCCGTTTTTATCATATGTTACTAACGTCGTCTAACAAATTTGTTAACGTTGATCAGTCCTAATTTTCAGTCGCAAAATTACGATTGATTGTAATACAAACTCCATGTTATACCATTTGAATATCCATGTGATAAGTTGTTGGACAGTTATGACCCATAGCATCACTATTTGTAAAAGTCATTGTGATTTTTGTACAAATTAACTATGTGACAGAGGAAATTGCTATTTTATCATTTTGTAATTGGATTACTTGAAAATATATAAATGATAAAAGTCTTTATGATTAGTTCCAGATTAATAAGATATGAGACAATATTAATCCACGAACGGTTTAATCATTAAATATCCATAGTCGTAGTATTATCGAGACTGTACATCGATAATGCGGAATAGACTAGTATTACACTTGTGCGCGTTATGGAAGCTTAACGACATAATTCTCATATATTTAAGTATTAGATACTTATGCAAGTGTAATAGGAGGTTCTGTTTGTCGATGGTACGAGAACAACTTCGCTCTGGATAGACCCATCAGACTCCCATTGGTAGTATGACTATGTGTCTATGGGAATCCGAATCAGGGTAGGTGTATGTGGTCTTAACCTGAGACTTGCATCGCTAATACTTGCGACAATTAGTACGCTTTAGCTTTGGTCGTCCGGAGCCGTAACATGTTCTGTGTACGTCTCTCCTGGGTTTACTCAGAATCGTAGTGTATTGGGTGTGACGTCAAGATGGAAGTATCACTTCAGTCATATGGAGATGATGATCACACATGGATACAGAACTAGTACTCTAAAGTGCTGCAGCCATCGGGAAAGTATGACCGGGTCATGACTTTCCGATTAAAGAGACTAGTTGCTAGTGATCCGATATATGCTTCGTACGGGGCAGACACAATTCCAGCCACATGCCTAGCATGTGACATCAGATACTGGATCGTAATACGCAATACTTTGTATACTACGCCTGATATAGATTATATATTCCGTAGAAGGATATTTTTGGAGAATTGGGTAGGCACGATGCTTTGCTAGAGGCCAACCATGTCTTGTAAATCGATGAGAACGTGGTACAAGGTACGCACATGTTCGGATAGTCCGATGACCGCATTTACTGCCAACATATCTAGGGATCTCTTGGGTCGCATCCCAAAGATTCACCGATGATATTTGACTCGAACAGAATTAATCTGGGATTAATTAAGAGAGAGAAAATTAATCTGGGATTAATTTCGGCAAGTGTTTATCTGGGATAAAATTCGAATAGAAGAGAGAGAGAGCGATTAATTTAGAATTAATCGATTAAATAATATATTAGATATATTAATTGAAATCGGATTTCAATGCGGAATTAAGATTAGATTTTAATTCGGGCAAACGAATTAATTTAGAATTAATTCGTAAGCGACTTTCGTAATAATTTTGCGAGACATTATTATTTAATTAAATTAGATTTAATTACGTCGCGACGGAAAATTCGTTTAATCGGATTAAATGAACCCGAGCCCGAAGTATGTTGAACAAGCCACTTGAATTTTGAATTTAAGAGGTGGGGCCCACCAACTTACATCAAATGTCTTAATGAGTGATGAGAGTTGTTGAGAGCATTGAATGCTCTTTTCCCTCCAAAACACACTTTACTTTTTACTTTTGCTTTTTGGAAAAGCATATACAACTTTCAAAGTTGACTTTGGCATAAGGTTTTGGAAATCAAAAATATCAAAAACACAAACTACTCTCCCCTCTCCCTCCTTGGCCGAACAAGGCTCTCTCTTGTTCTTGATTTTTGCTTCAAAAATCTTCATTGCTAGCACATAAGGAGTCAAGATAAAGGTGATAAGGATACTTACCATCGAGTTGGATCTTTTAATCTAAGCTTGGAGCTTCATCAACATACAAAATTTTTGAAATCGCTCATTCGCTCAATGTAAGTATTTTCGCAAACTTACTTGAATATTCACACACAATATCATGTTGTAGAGACCTTGGGCATGTCTAGGACACTAACATAAGTAATTCTTAATAAATAATTAATAAAGATTTCCATAAAATAATATATTAGTCTATATATCAATTATTTATTAGAAGTTATCAGTAGCTTTTCTTTAAGGGTGGCAGAAAACCCGGGCCGGGTTCTATACTCAAAATCCCGACTCGGGCCTTAGCATTTTTGGCCCGGATCCGGCCCGGCCCAGGCTTAAGCAAAAAAAAAAACACACACATATATATATTTTAATATGAATGTATCATTTTTATTTGTTTGTAGTATTTAAATTGTTAATTTATCGATGAAATTTTTGATTTATTTATAAATTATATTTGCATATAATGTGAATACATTTTATATTTGTAAGTTTTTAATATATTTTAAAAAAAAAACGGATCGGATAAAACCTGGACTCGAGCCTGACCCAACTCGAAAATCGCCCATGTTTTTATTTTTCTTATCATGATAAGCCCGACCCGAACCCAACTCATTGTTACTCTTACTTTTCTTGTCGACCTATCTGAGATTCCCTTCTAAACAATGCTATTCTCGGACATGTTCTCGTTAGCTTTATTTATGGAGAGGCGTAATGACCATTGGATAAAAGGAACTAAAGTAGGGGGAAAAAGAGAAAGATATAGAAAGTACTAAACAAGAAAATAAAAGTTTATCGAAAGAAGCGGTACCAATTAACGCTAGGAATAGTCCAGGTCTTATGATCCGGAAGTTATTTTGTCAGATACAGTTTTAAATTAGTTTTACAGTAATTAATTCAATAAAATAATAATATTGAAATTGTGCCTACCCTAGCTTGTCAATTGATCTCTTAGTCTAAGACTAAACAGAATCTTATACATGTTTAAGATGAATGGAAATTTTAAGTATTTAAGGGAAGTTCTATTAATAAACTTTGAAAATATAAATAAATATTATGAATTAAAAATATATTTTCCTTTATTTTATTTAGTTACTATTATTATAGTTATTTTATTTTATTTATTTTTTTTTTTTTTTTTTCCGAGCCGGGCCAACCATGGAATTGACTGCAAGACTTAGAAAGAGAAAAGAAATTCAGTAGACTCATTACAGAAAAGAAAAATAACATTAAAGAAGACATCATCTTCCTGTCATTCTATATCATCTTAGTCTGAATTTAGGACACCACTTCAAACAAAACATGATGACAGAACACTTCTGGTTTTCCCTGTGGCTTGCACTGATCACAATCCTAATTTCCAGTTTTGCATATTTCCATAACTTCCTAAAGAAGAACAACAACAACCAAAAAAAAAGTACGAAAGACAAAGAGAACGGTGCTCCACATCCAACAAATTTTGTCACAGACTCAGAGGTCCTTGAACAACAACAACTCATTTCGCAAAACCTGCCTCCAGGACCAGGACAAGACTATGAAGTATTCCTAAGTTTTAGAGGCAAAGACACACGAAAAGGATTCGCTGACCATCTCTACAAGTCCCTTGTAGATGCTGGCATCTGGGTTTATAGAGATGATAATGAACTTCCTGTTGGTGAAACCATTGGTCCTAAACTTCTCAAAGCAATCAAGAGATCCATGATTTCAATACCGATATTTTCTGAAGATTATGCTTCAAGTAAATGGTGTCTTCAAGAGCTTGTTCAGATTCTGGAGTGTAGGAGAACGTCAAAACAAGTGGTTTTGCCTATATTTTATGGTGTTGAACCAGGGAACGTGAGACACATAAGTGGGAGTTTTGGTAAGGCTTTTGCTGAACATGAGAGGAAGTATGAGGAGAAAGTGGTGGAAGAGTGGAAAGAAGCTCTTAAGGAAGTTGGATCTTTGAAAGGATGGGAATCTGAGAAGATTTCTAATGGGTGAGCTTGACTAGTACTTGTTTTTTTTTTTAGTTTATATTTACTTGTCATATAGATATTTATATATTCTGTTGGATTGTTTAGGTTGTGTTCACGTAGAATCTGCAGTCTGTCCTGATACTGAAAAGAGGAAAAACAATGATTTTTTGTTTTGGGAGTTCATGTTTCTCTGGTGATAATTGAGTTGAACAATTTATTTTAGTGTTAGAAATATAAAATCCAATTAAGGATCTTGAGCGGCTCAACCAGTACATATAGATGGTTTGTTTCGTTATGCTTAAATCTTCAATTATAACACAATCTGATCTAAACGTTTAAGCTTATAGATGTAGCGTGGACTATTATATATACATGAAAGGCTTGGAATTACTTAGAATCCTTTGTTAATTATGACAGAGAGTAAGTCAGGTCAATATCCTGTTTTGCCGTCGTGCTATTTTTTTATTGTTAATTCAAAGTATGACAACAACTATAACAGGTGCACTGAAATAATCCTTTTACATTGTTGGCCAACCATCTTAATCATGCTTTCCTCATTTTTAATTTCATTGATATCGTTGCTCTGACTTTTGTTCTAACACATTCTTTATGCCCACATCCATCAGAGCAGTCTATTCTAAACTCTTATTTCTTTTATATATTAAATTACAAAATTTTGCAGGCACGAAGGTGAACTAGTGAAAATAGTTGTCAGAAAAGTTTTGACCGAGTTGAAGAAAGATTTTCTGAATTTAACGGAGAACTTGGTGGGAGTGTCAGATCATGTGGATAAGATAATGAAATTATTAGATCCCAAATTCAATGATACACGAATTGTTGCAATTTATGGACTCGCAGGTGTTGGTAAAACAACTCTAGCGAAATCCATGTACAATAATCTTTCCAGCCACTTTGAACACTGCTGCTTCTTAGCCGATATCCGAGAAACATCATCTCAACACAAGGGAATGAATTACTTGCAAAAGCAACTGATTTCTAATATTTTGAACAAAGAATATCAACATCTGTCACATGTTGATGTAGGGATCAATATAATAAAAAATAGCTTTAGAGAAAAGAAACTGCTTATTCTTCTTGATGATGTAGATGATAGGACTCAGCTTGAAGTTCTTGCAGAGAACCGTGACTGGTTCGGTATAGGAAGCAGAATCATTATTACAACTAGATATAAAGAAGTTGTTGATTCATTTGATTTGGATTTGGCATATGAACTTGAGAAACTCAATATCCATCACTCCCTACAACTTTTTAGCAAGCATGCTTTTCGAAGAGACTCTCCTCCTCGTAAGTTTGAGTCTCTTGCTCTAGATGTCGTTCACACTACTGGAGGGCTTCCGCTGGCTCTAGAGATCATAGGTTCATTTCTGTTCAGCAAACGCAAAGCAGTGTGGAAAGATACAATAAAGAAGTTAAGAAAGATTCCTCACAATAAAGTCCAAGAGAAGTTAAGGATAAGTTATGAAGCATTAAGTCATGAGGAGAAACAAATATTTCTTGACATTGCATGTATGTTGATCGGAACAAATAAGAAAATTGCAGTCTACATGTGGGATGACTGTGGTTTTTTTCCTGAGATGGGGATAGAAGTCCTTATTCTTATGTCCTTCATAAAAATTGAAGACAAGAAGGAGCTATGGATGCATGATCAACTTAGAGATCTTGGTCGGGAAATTATCCGGCAGGAAAACTACTACGAGCCTGGGAAGAGGAGCAGATTATGGATTCCAGAAGAAGCTTTAGAAGTACTGGAAGAGATGCAGGTGATCTTTACAATAGTTCCTTAAATGGATGTTTTATTGTTCTTTCAATTGCGCATTTTGATTATGTTTCACCACCTAAATGTTGTGAAATAACGATCACTCTTGGAAGTGTTTGAGGAAAAACGAATTCGTATTATTACTACAAGAATAATAAGTGTATATCCTTAAGGGAGCCTAAGGATCATTAGTTTCGATATCCCAAATGAGTGTATATTGTAGAGAGAAGTGTGATGTTTTTCATTTAGTTTTCTTTGTGTAAAACTTGTGTATTATTCTTGTAGTAATAATACGAATTCGGTTTTTCCTCAAACACTTCCAAGAGTGATCGTTATTTCACAACAAGTGGTATCAGAGCTTTGGTTCTTCATTGGGATCGACAAACCGAAGAACGGAGCTCGGTTCGGAAAATTCGAGTTCCGGCAAAGTTGTCAAAAATCAACTTTGAGCATACCATTAGCTAGTTCACGTTGAGACGAGCACGGTGGTATTTTTCGGCGATCAAACGGAGTTCCAGCGAGTCCACACGCGCCGCACGCGCCGACCAGAGGAGACCTCACGCGCCCCCACGCGCAACACGCGCTCCAGATGTTGAAGACGATCCGCGTGGCTGCCACGTCAGCGCCCAGTCAGCGCCACGTCAGCGCCCAATCAGCAGACACCTCAGATTTGTGAAATTCAGACCCGATTTTAGGGTATTCCCATTTTAAATTTAAAACTTAAAATGGAGATGGAGGATTCTCATTCTGGTGCAATGATTAAATTGGCTGCCACTAATTACTCCCTCTGGAGACCTAGGATGATAGATTTTTTGCATTGCAAAGATTTGTTTGATGTCATCGAGTTGAAGGGAGTGAAACCCGAGTCTGTTAAGGAGTATGAATGGAATAAACTCAACAACAAAACTTTGGGTCAGATTAGGCAGTGGATTGGTCACAATGTCTTTCACCACGTAGCACATGATTTAGATGCTTACGGGATGTGGATAAAGCTGGAAGACATGTTCCAGGCCAAGACAGCTCGTAATAAGGCCTTAATAATGAGGCGATTGGTGAATTTGAAGCTACGGAGTGGAACTTCCGTTGCAGAACACACCAATGAGTTCCAGAGCCTGGTGAATCAGCTGTCTGCAGTAGACATGCAGCTGGGAGATGAAGTTCAAGCCCTTTTGCTACTCAGTTCCCTTTCTGATAGCTGGGAGACACATGTGGTTACTCTCAGCAATTCCACTCCAGGAGGTAAAGTTACCATGCCTATGGTAAAAAATGCCCTGTCGAATGAAGAGTCCAGGAGAAAAGATGTTGGCTCAGAACAGACAGAAGCCTTCGTCACAGAGACTCGAGGAAGACATCAAGGAAGAGACAGAGAGAGAGAGGCAGAAGCACAACCAGGGGTAGATCCTCAGATGGAAGGAAGCCTACCTATAAGTGCTACCATTGTGGCATTGTAGGCCACTTAAAGAAGAATTGTCGAAAACTGCAACGAGAGCAGAGAGAAGGCAATCACCAGCCGAAGAATGACGAAGGAGAGACACTGGTCGTTGTCCAAGCAGATGTAGCAATATGCTCCATACAGGAAGAGACATTTCTTCACAACGCAACCCAAGATGTTGAGTGGGTGGTAGATACTGCAGCATCCTACCACGTCACTTCTCACAGAGATTTCTTCACAACCTACAAAGCGGGAGACTTTGGAGCAGTGAAGATGTGAAATACCAGTTCCTCTGGGATAGTAGGAATTTGTGATATTCAGTTGCGGACAAATGTCGGGTGTACATTGACCTTGAAGGATGTCCTACATGTTCCAGAACTTCGGCTGAATGTACTCTCGGGGATAGCTCTTGATAAACAGGGCTATGAAAATCACTTCAGAAATGGCACATGGAGAATGACGAAAGGTGTCATGGTTGTCGCCCGAGGACATGCTTGCGGCGCACTATACAAGACTCATATGAAGATTTGTACAGACAGCCTCAAAGTAGCTGAAAAAGAGGATTCTCAAAATCTGTGGAACCAGAGACTCAGACAGATGAGTGGGAGAGGGTTGTCTACCCTGAACAAGAAGAAGCTTACCAAGGATGCTGCACGAGGTCCTTGCAACCACTACTCGATTGGTAAGCAACGCAGAGTCTCATTTGATTTCTCTTCAGAGAGAAGATCAGAGTTGCTCAGTCTGGTGCACTCTGATGTTTGTGGTCCCTTGGAGGTTGATTCATTGGGCGGTAACAAATATTTTCTGACTTTCATTGATGATGCTTCTCGAAAAATCTGGGTGTATTTCCTCAAGACGAATGATCAGGTCCTAGATCAGTTCAAGCTGTTCCACGCCATGGTAGAGCATGAAACATGGAAGAAGCTGGAGTGCCTTCGCACAAACGATGGAGGCAAGTACAGTTTCAGGGAGTTCGAAGCCTACTGCATGAGACATAGCATTCGACATGAGAGAACTGTTCCACACACTCCACAACATAATAGTGTCGCTGCAAGCATGAACCGCACCATTATGGAGAAAGTCAGGGGAATGATCAGTATGGCTAAACTGCCAAAGCCATTCTGGGGAGAAGCTGTTCGTGCTGCATGTTACCTGATAAACAGATCACCATCTGAACCGTTGAACTTGGAGATTCCGGAGAAATTGTGGTCTGGTAAGAATCCCTCCTACATTCAACCTAGAGTATTCGGTTGTTTAGCTGTTGTACATGTATCCAATGAGCTCAGGGAGAAGCTCGATGCAAGGACAAATCCATGTATATTCCTAGGCCATGGAGATGAAGAATTTGGATACAGATTATGGGATCCGAAGGAACAGATGGTCATCAGAAGCCATGAAGTAGAGTTTCTTGAAGACCGAACAATTGAAGACATTGAGATGCCCAGAATGTCTTCAAATACCAGTGCCAACAGAAATTCAGACCCAGCACCATCACAATTGGCCACAGATATGGTGCACGAGGAAATTCCAGAAGCAGAACCAGAGGAGGCAGATAGAGATGTTGAGCAGGGGGAGACACGGCCTGTTCCATCGGAGATTACAGAAGAAAGTGTTGAGCAGGGGGAGCCGCAACCCACTCCACTAGAAGCTGCAAGATCATTCACAGAGATGGATGATGACAGACCTCCAGATTCAGTAGACATCAGACAAGAAGACCTGAACGAGGCATGATTCCATCAACCAGATATCCGGGATCCGAATATATTCTGCTTACTGATGTGGGGGAGCCAGAGAGTTTTCCAAAGGCAAGAAGGCACTGAGGAAGTGAAGAATATGACAGCAAAACTGTGCAGAGACACAACAGAAGATTACTGTGCAGAGACAGAGTGGATTGTACTATGCAGAGACATAGCAGGAGAATACTGTACAGAGATGCAGTGAAGTGTGCTGTGCAGAGACACAGCCGACATGTCAACAAAGGAACAATGATCGGGACAAGCTAGAGTTGTGCAGAGACATAACCGGGATAGCTGTCAGGTGACGATTGTTTCAGATACAGAGAACTACGATTGGCTTGATCCCAACTCAGGGTACGTAGGCAGTCATACAGATGCAGCCAGGTGAGGATCCTTTAAAGGATCCGGATTTGGATGATTAATGGTCGGCTCAAATTTTGGACAAATCTTCACCGAGGGGGAGATTTGTTGAAGACAGCTTCATGAGTGCATGAAGACAAACCGAAAGCAAGCTTAGCTTGCATGCAGAGAAGCAGGAGACGTGAAGGCAGCTGGAGACGTGTGAAGCTGTGAGTGAGTTGCCAAACCGCGTGACACTGTTCACGCGGTTTGAGCACTATAAATTTGAGTCCCTCAGGCCATTGTAAGACATCCCAAAGTGTATAAGTTTCAAGTAGAAAGCTTGAGAGTGTGTGAGGTTTTTATTAAGTTTCTTGTGTGTAAACTTGTGCATTTATTCTTGTAGTAATAAAATACAATTCGGTTTTCTTCAAAAACACTCTAAAGTGATCGGTGAATCACAACACTAAATTCACTATTTGTAGCAACAAAACTAATTTTTACAAGTACAGAGCATTGCTTAATTGGTAATTGTGCAACCTCTAATTTCTAGCTTTCTGCTGGCAGGGAAGCAAAAAGATTCAGGCTCTCTGTCTGAATCCCAATGATAAATCACTAAGATATTGCTTCAATAGCGATCAATTTAAAAACCTCACGAGATTAAGGTTTCTTCAAGTAAACCATGCAAATCTTTCTGGGGATTTTCATCACCTTCTTTCTGAACTACGATGGCTCGAATGGCATGGGTGCCCATCAAATTTCTTGCCTACCAATTTTTGTCCAAAGAATTTAGTTGTTCTTAATCTATCGGGCAGTAATGTTACTGAGAATTGGAATGGTTGGAGTCAAATTGAGGTACCGTAAGATACATCTCACTTTACTTTTTCTTCATTGATATTTCATTGCAGTAAACCTCTTCTTATTTTTTCCTTCATATATAGATGGCGAAGAAGCTGAAAGTTCTGAACCTTAGTTGGTGCTCTCGCTTGAAAACTACTCCTGTTTTCTCTCCATTTAAAGAGCTGGAGATTTTGATTCTTGAATCCTGTGAACATTTGGAGCACATTGATTCATCCATTGGGGACATCAAGGCTCTTGTAACTTTGAACCTCAGGTACTGTAAGAAGCTAAAGGAGTTACCAGCAGAAGTGGGTAAACTGCAACAATTACGGAATCTTCTTGTGGATAGAACTCCTATACAGCAAATTCCAATAGCCATAGGCTGTATGAAGAAGCTTAAGACTCTCAGCCTCACTGAATGTCAATCACTGGCCACAATTCCCACTTCAATAAGTCACTTGGCCTTCTTGTCTACTCTTGACTTGTGGAAATGTGCTAAACTTGTTGAACTTCCTGATTCCATAGGTTCTCTCATTAAATTACGTTGCTTGCTATTAGTGGAATGTGAGTCTTTAAGAAAGCTTCCAGAATCGATTGGCATGTTAGAATCTTTAGTTGAGCTGAATTTGTCCAACACAAGTATAATGGAATTACCTGAATCAATTGGGAATTTACAGAATTTGAAAGTACTCCGGATGATAAGGTGTCATATATCAAATTTGCCTCATGCAGTTGGATTCTTGAGGAAACTTGAAGAGATAGATGCATCGGATTGCAATTCTCTACAGGGAGAGATTCCTGAAGAATATGGTGGGTTGTCTTCTCTAACATTCTTGGGACTAAATAATACAAGCATCTCAGGCTTGCCAGGAAGTATTTCTAATCTTCTTTGTCTTGAAACAATGGAATTACGGAACTGCAAAAGTCTGCGATCACTAGGAGGAGTTCCCTCTAGTTTAGCATCTCTAGAGTTTCATGGAAGCTCAATGGATGCGTTCCCAAATACTTCCAATTTATCCAATTTGAAAGAATTGCGATTCTCAGACTTCTTAGCAAAAGGAAAGATGCTCTTGGACTCTGGAAAGTTAATCAAATTGGAGACCTTAATGATTACCAACTCAAATGTTCTTCCAAATGATTGGAGAACTTTGTCTCAGCTGCAGCAACTGACATTGACTAATGTAAGCATCAGCTACCTACTGTGGATGCTGGATTTCGGCCGAGGTCCACAATCAGAATTTGTAGGTTGGGGGCATCAGCGATCCTGCAAAACAAAGTTAGAGTGAGCGGGAGGAGACTCCCCACCGGTGTGGTGGGTGCCGGGGGCACTCCGACGCTCAAGTCAGCAGAATGAAATGAGCAGTGAATAGGTAAATATGTGAAAGTAAGGTTTGATATTACCTTAACTTTCTCTGGATGGCCGTGAGGGCGAAGAAATTTGGTTAAAGCTAAAAGAATAGAGAAGAAGAAGAAGAAGCTTCGTAGGCTCAGTCTGAGAGCTCTGCCATATATCTTGATTTACGCCGCTATTTATAAGTGCAAATGATTGCCTTTAGCAGTTGGCATAAACCCACTATATGCTAAGATATATTTATTTAATGATCAGAGTGGAGCAATACAATTATATTTAGGGTGAGTGGAAAATGTTTGGTAAAGATTTGGCGGATCCTTTATCTGCGAGTGGATTAAGGGTTTTCTTGGGCTTTACCTTGGGCTTTCCGATATTCAGCATCTCTGTCTATGGGCCTTATCTGACATTGGTTTTGAATGGAAAGACAGTTTTGCCCATGGCCCAAATTTGGCACGTACAGTTTGTCCCCTACTCTCTAAGTCAAGAAGTTCTTGATTTGGAGAGTATTTCTATTCATGTCGAATGAAACAAGATGTAAGAGTACCTGTCAAGAGTGCATAGTTCGTACTTCATATGACAAAATGAATCCAATGTCGCCTGGACTATGAGTAGTTCCAAGTTTTCAACTTGGCTTGATATAAGTTACGGGGAATGTCCCCAGTCGAGTAAACGTTGCGAGAGTATATTCCATTCGACATTTGTCGTATGAATTTTTGGAGGTCAAAGTCTTCTTTTGCCTCGAACAGATGAAGATTATGCATTGACCATGTATGAGATATGAGGGATGTCCTCAGTCGACTGAACCAGGTGAAGGAAATGACAATACATACTACAAGTTAAAGACCAATAGAGTTTATAATGTCTTCTGGACCAGATGAATGTCAGGTCTTCATGAGCCAATGGGGAATGTTCCCAGTCGACTGAACCAAGTGAAGGACATGACAATCCATACTACAGGTTAAAGACCAATGGAGTTTATAATGTCTTCTGGACCAGATGAAGGTCAGGTCTTCATGAGCCAATGGGGAATGTTCCCAGTCGACTGAACCTGATGAAGGTCAGGATAATCCCCATACTACGGATCAAATGATCAGGGGAGTTTACAATGTCTTCTGGACCAGATGAAGGCCAGGTCTTCATGAGCCAATGGGGAATGTTCCCAGTCGACTGAACCTGATGAAGGTCAGGATAATCCCCATACTACGGATCAAATGATCAGGGGAGTTTACAATGTCTTCTGGACCAGATGAAGGCCAGGTCTTCATGAGCCAATGGGGAATGTTCCCAGTCGACTGAACCTGATGAAGGTCAGGATAATCCCCATACTACGAATCAAATGATCAGGGGAGTTTACAATGTCTTCTGGACCAGATGAAGGCCAGGTCTTCAACTTGACTCTACATGAGCCAATGGGGAATGTTCCCAGTCGACTGAACCTGATGAAGGTCAGGATAATCCCCATACTACGGATCAAATGATCAGGGGAGTTTACAATGTCTTCTGGACCAGATGAAGGCCAGGTCTTCAACTTGACTCTACATGAGCCAATGGGGAATGTTCCCAGTCGACTGAACCTGATGAAGGTCAGGATAATCCCCATACTACGGATCAAATGATCAGGGGAGTTTACAATGTCTTCTGGACCAGATGAAGGCCAGGTCTTCAACTTGACTCTACATGAGCCAATGGGGAATGTTCCCAGTAGACTGAACCTGGTGAAGGTCAGGATAATCCCCATGCTATGAGTCAAAGGACCAGGGGAGTCTACAATGTCGTCTGACCAGATGAAGGTCAGGTCTTCAACTTGACTCTACTTGAGCCAAAGGGGAATGTTCCCAGTCGACTGAACCTGACGAATGTTAGGATGTATGGGTATAATGTCGAATGAGGTCATTAACAAGTTCCAAGCTTTAGGCGTGTAGATGTGGAAATCAAGTCTCAATTCATACATGCATAACAGTATCTATGATAATTCCAAGCTACATATTAAATGATGTCGACTGTGATTCATATTATATTTCAAGACATGCAAATGTTGTAATTATAATAATTCCCAAGCTACGTACTAGATGATGTCGACTGGGATTTATATCACATCTCAAGACATGCAAGTGTAGTATCCACAACAAAACCCAAACTACACACATGTGGATGTCGAACGGGGCACACATCCAGCCTGAAGCCATACACACAAAGGATCCACAACAAGTCCCAAACTACATATTGTAATGTCTATTGAGACAGACATCAAGCATCAAACCATACATACATAGGATCCACTACAAGTCCTAAGCTACATATGTAGATTTCGATTGGGAAAGACATCAAACATTAAGCTATACACGCATGAAATCCACAACAAATCCCAAACTACACTCATGTAGACGTCGATTGGGATCATCAAACATAAGCTATACATGCATGTGATCCACAACATATCCCAAGCTACACTCATGTAAATGTCGATTGGAAAGTCATCAAACATTAAGCTAAACACGCATAAGATCCACAACAAATCCCAAGCTACACTCTTGTAGATGTCGATTGGGAAAGTCATCAAACATTAAGCTATACATGCATGAGATCCACAACATATCCCAAGCTACACTCATGTAAATGTCGATTGGGAAAGTCATCAAACATAAAGCAAAACACGCATAAGATCCACAACAAATCCCAAGCTACACTCTTGTAGATGTTGATTGGGAAAGTCATCAAACATTAAGCTATACATGCATTAGATCCACAACATATCCCAAGCTACACTCATGTAAATGTCGATTGGGAAAGTCATCAAACATTAAGCTATACATGCATAAGATCCACAACAAATCCCAAGCTACACTCATGTAGATGTCGATTGGGAAAGACATCAAACATTAAGCTATACACGCATGAAATCCTCCATAAATCCCAAGCTACACTTAAGTAGATGTCGATTGGGAAAGACATCAAACATCAATCTACACATGAATGAAATCCACAATAAATCCCAAGCTACACTTATGTAGATGTCGATTGGGAAAGACATCAAACATCAATCTACACAAGCATGAAATCCACAATAAATCCCAAGCTACACTTATGTAGATGTCGATTGGGAAAAACGTCAAGTATCAAGCCATACATGCATAATATCCACATTAATTCCCAAGCTACTCATGTAGTGTCGCTTGGGACAAATATCAAGCATCATTGCATCGTCGTATGGGGTGGATGGTTGGAAATGTGTTCTCCTGAGGGACGCGCCTTGATCCTACCATTTGGAAATCATGTTGGTTAAGATAAGTTGACTTGATGAATATCCAAGGAAATCATCATCCACTCCCCTGATGAAGGTCCATGAGACTACTGTCGAATGGATCCGAATATTGTCGAATGGACCTGGCAAAGGTCCATGAGACACGATCGAATTAACCTGATGAAGGTTCATGAAGCTATGGT